>JAAXCT010001551.1:0-157341 GCA_012490785.1 Eragrostis nindensis | reverse complement strand
CCTAATAGGTCAAAATGGCCAGGCCCATCAACCCACAAACTGATTGTCCACGCTTAAATTGCATGCCTAATCGCACTTACTCGTCTCCTGAGCGGACACTTAGGTTTCTGAGCAGGCAAATCGCCTTGGTGGTCCTAATCGAAATTGCCCAAGTGATTTATCGACTAGTCGACGCTTAATCACGCTTAGTCGAACGCTTTGAGAACATTGCTTAAGGGTGAATGATATACCATAATAACAAGAGCTAGACGCCTACAAAGCCAAATATTCTTGACTTTGCATTGTGCATTACATTTGTCGACTAATCAATCTTGTATTAAGAATCTCCCTATAGTTTTTGTTTCTAATATTGGGGTCAGAATTTACAAACTAATACCAAGATTAACTTAAGCTTCTACTTTTGCTTCTAGTTTGTTGGTAAACCACATTAACCTCTATTCATAAATGTAATATTGTAACTAGAATTTACATATTAAAAAAATACACTCATACATTGTCAAATTTGACGCCCATTATTATATTAGAAAACACAAGTTACTTGAACTTCACAAGGAGAAATGAAAACATATAAGAAGGTAGACGTTTTATTTTGATATTGTCTAACCCCCCCCCCCCCCCCCCCCCCCCCCCCCCACACACACACAGTTTTGATTTTTTTCCACCTAATAAAATTAGTAACTTTTTTTATTACAGTACAACACAGACACTCACAACGCACGCACACTTACCCCTATGAACACACATACGCAAACTCTACCCCTATGAGAATTTTCGAAGATTGAGCCGGCAAATCCTCGAGATTGACGAAGTCACCACTGACGCCTCGCTATCGATGGCCACGTCGCCTTCCGCTGTAAAAGGCCACATAAATGATTTTTTAACTTTCTTTGCCCAAAAAAAAAAACTTTAACGACCCTCTTGTTCTAAACCAATTGTACTATCGAGTTACACATAATGTCATTTTAAATACCAACACTGTAAATAGACATATTCAACTAAAATACAATTCGAGTACTATAATATAACCACTATTATACTATTTTGTCTTTTTTTTGCGAGTACTACCTTGTATCTTCAAACCAAAGGCAGGGGCTTCAGTTTGATTGATTAATAAGAAGAGACACGATAATTGTAGAAAATCATGTGCGTACAATATAAAATGTAGACATCATTGTTGATCCTAGATGCTACCTCGAAATTATTTTTTAGAACAACCAAATTTTTTTTTTTTGAACCTTAGAACAACCAAATTGTTAGTATGTGGTTACAATATTACTAATCGGGCCCACAGTGGGCCTCTCCATGGGCCGGCAAATAAGAGTGCCTCGAAAGCTTTCACTCTCGCTGTCTCGCAACACTCCGCAAGTGTGTCCCCACTTCCTGACCCCGCCGGCCCTCGCCGTAAGACGCCCAATGGATGCAGCCGCCGGCAGGCCCCGCCGCTCGCCGCCTGCCGACCGCTTCCTCGGCCTATTCTCCTCTCCGTCCCCCTCCCTCTCCGCTCCCTCCTTCTCAGCCGGCGACGAGCTCCTCGAGGGCGATCTCCTCTTCCCGCCCCCGCGTCATCCTCGGACCCGCCGCCCGACGCCTCCAAGAACCCGGGCCGCGTCCCGCGCGGCCACCTCGGCCTTCTCGCTGCGCTCCACGAGGGAGATAGGAAGCTACCTGTTCGCGGCGGAGCGGCTGCCATAGCCGCGTCGTCGGCCGCAGCCGGCACCGCCGGGACGCTCCTCCGCCGTAAGGCGACCATCGCCGCGGCCGCCGCCGCGGCGTCCTCCGCGACGCCGTCACGGTCGCCTCCGTCCGCCGCGCGCACCATCCCAGCAGCGCCTAGGCCCAGGGACCCCGACCTGCCTCCCGCGGCGCCGTTCCTCCAGTCCGCCCCCGTCCAGGTCCCCGTCCCTCTGCCCCGGAGTCGCGGACGCGGGTGGGACGAACTAGCCGCCGGCGGACCAGGCGACGATGACGACGAGGAGGAGCTGTTCCGGGGGGACGCCGCCATGCTGCCTCCGCACGAGATGGTGGCGCGCGCGTCCGCCGGCGGCGGGTACGGCATGCCAGGGAAGCCGTCCTCCATGCTCGAGGGCGCCGGCCGTACACTGAAGGGCCGCGATCTCAGGCGCGTGCGCGACGCCGTGCTTCGTCAGACCGGCTTTCTCGACTGAGTCCGGCGAAGGTGGTAACTCTCCTTTCGCTTTTGACCTCGATAGTGCTATTGTAGTGTCGGTCACCGTAATTCTAGAAATGTTTGTGCCCCGTGCACAAGGACAGGTCAAACAGGAAATTATGGTTAAACCAAACAAAAGTGAAAAATAGTTTCAGATCCAAACTGCAATTTTGCATGGTGTTCTAAGCGGTCCGTGAGATGGTCTCTTGTTGTAACTTGAATAAATGATGATAGCTCTGTATCTGACTATCTGTAGTCCATGAGAAAAGGCAAATTTTGTGAGGAGATTTGGTGATTTTATCTATGCAAATGTCCAAACCAATGCACTATTTTTTGTACTGGAATTGTACCTATGGAATTTTGTGATGAACCTTGATTCTTCTGGTACTATCCTACTAGTTTTTGTTCCTTGGTAGCGAGGTGCATGCGACGTAGTAATAAGAAAATGTTGCGCTGCTGGTACAGTGGGATGACTGGAAGCTCTGTTTTGCATGTTTCTGATGTTTGAGAAACATGCTGTGACATTCAACTTTTCTGCAAATCATCAGAGTGTGAACTGCTCATCGCGGTCATGTTGAGATGAATTGACATGCGGCATGCCTATGCTTTTGGTTGATTCACAGTTATGATGTTCTGTTTGAATATCAATGCATAAGCTGTGCTGTCAAGTTGCTGTTCCATTCGTATTTAGAGATTACATCATTGAACATGTGGAAGTGCAGACAGCATGACTAGCTTGTGATCTATCTGTTGCAGTAGTATATAATTATCATGTTGTCTGTAATTTGTAGCGAGAACATTGGTGAAGTAGTGATGGCTTGTTAGTGTTTCATGTCTTTGTTCAAAGTGGCATTTAGTTTCTAAGTTGCCTTGTCAGTGCGTCATATCATTTAGTATTTGCAGTACCATGACAGAACACATTGCGTCATCAAGTACTCTTGTTAGTTGGTACTATACCCGCTCATGATGCCTATCAACTTAAAATTTAGCTACTCCCTCAAGACACTTTCATATATTTGACTTTCAGGAATATGAAATATAACCGTACATCTGTACGAATGGAGTACTTACTATTCCTTGCCAATAACATCCCGTTCCATAACCAAACGCATGAGTAAATTATGTTTACCTTCTCTTCTCTGAACGTGATCAGTTTCAGTGTCTGCTTTTCCTGCCTTCTTTGGTAAAAGCTTTCATGTTCTTTCATGTAGAAATTCCATCCGCTAGCTGTCTTTGATACCTATGTCATACCCTGAGTCCAAGTTACCCCTTTTTTCTTTTAATATCTGATAGTAATCCGCGGCGTTTTCGTTGCCTGAGTTTAACTATTGGCGGTGCAGAATTTCCTTTTGTATGTGCTTCATTCATGTGAGTGTAGATTGAGGTAGATAAAGCTAACTGTTGCGCCGATTTTTTACTTTCATAAGATGGATCCTATGAAGGTGTACCATCTAGTGCTTTGGGCATCAAGGGTCTCTTGGTTTTGCGAAACTACCTCCAAAAAAAAAAAAGATTATCCCTCACCCTCCCACAGATCTTGATAAGCTGCTTGGAGAATAGAAAGATAATCCCATCCATTAAGTTGTCCCAAATATGAACGAAGCGCCCCTTCTAAAATGTAGGGCTCGAGGGGAACTTCGTTCCTATTATACAGGGGGCCTTGGTCAAATTTCTCGCTCAGGTTTATTGCATTTTCATGTAGGTGATTTAGCCTGAAGTCAGGCAGTACCATCTTATTCCTTAGCAAAATCATGGTCATTTTCTAGTGGTAACAGCATCCAAAACCAAAAAGGTTTTCTGGGCAACAACCAAATAAGCTTATCGCCCTGTGGACTTTTTTAGGAAGGCCTCTCTCGAACAAACTAGCCCGCGGACATAACTTTAACAGCCAGTATGTTAACAATGAAGATGTGATTAGGATGAGTTCATATATGTCAAGAGAGTTCAATACTATGAATAGAAACGGATTAACCATGTGGTAGACAGAGATGAGGTTTCACTTGTAGTAATTGCTGACTTATTAAATGAGGTCAAATGGGGGCAGTAAACAATTTCTGTCATGTTTCTTCTAGGGAAAATGCACTGCTAATCTGAGAAATGTAAGGATTGATGCTGCACTTCTTGATGCATTTGTTATGTACTTTGTTGAGCATGTTATTCAGATAAATGTTTTTTTTTTGCGGTGGATTCAGATAAATGTTAGTGTGCTAGATATTGGGCCAGATTGGAGTGGTGAGAAGTTGATTGCATGCCTTTGGTTACTGCAGTGCCACCTCAATCATCCATACGCAGGAAACCGTAATCAATGCCAATGTGATGCCGGTACATCTCATAGTGGGGATTGACTACAAGGTTGTAAAGGAAAGTACATGTTCAGGAAATGTTTGCGGCACTGAAGCCTTGTATAGATGGTTTCTTGCATGGCTGCAGGTCTTATTTAGGTGAGGACCTTTTTGGCAGGAAGGTATAGAAGAAAGCATCTTCTGCAACTGCAATTGATGGGCTAAACTGGATGTACCCAGTTGCATGCCATATTTTGAGTCTGAAGAGAAAGAGAACCGGGAGTGGTTCTCAAGTAAAGCTGAAGGTTGCAATTGGATCCTCTTGTGGTTTAGCTATTCATACCGATGCACTGTCTGAAGTCAAGCTCGACAGCATGCCTCCACATATGCATCATGCATTCTTTTTGCTCTGCTAAAGCGATACGTTTCAAGAGGGCCAAGCTGGAAGATTTTATCTTCATGACTATTACTTGGCAGAGAAATTCAAAGCAGCAAACAACCTATGCCCGGCAAGTCCAAGCGGGCCAAGAGCAATTACGGGTGGAAGAAACAGATGGAATATGGTTCGGATAGTCCTTTATCACATTCAAATCCATATTTATACGGATAGTCTTTTCCCGCATTCATATTCATATTTATAAACGAATATGGATACACATATGAATGTTTTCGAATACGAATGCGGATTGGATATTAAACAAATGCGATCAAAGAAATTGCAACAAGGTCGAAGAAGAAAACAATGTTGCCTTGCGATCGAATTCGTCGACTACATCCAGACTCTCTCCTTCAACGAGCAACATTGCGATGTGGTTGGGTGCTCTACTACGAAAACTGCGAACATGACAGCGCCAGCCAGTCTATCATAAGTGGATATGTCATGTTATTGTGTGAATCACACATATATTGTAGTGTCTAAGCCTTTCCTTTTATACTTGTAGTTATGTTTTTGTGTCACTAGTGATAATGAGGTGAAGTTAGGTGATGTAATATTCGATAAATACCACATATTACGGTGAAGTATCTAGAGTAATTTTAGAAGGCAACTAGTGTCACATTGGCGCTGGTCAAAATTATTAGAAGGGTATACAATCCATGCGCCAAACTTTTGGGGACAAAAGATAAGGCTTGACACTGTGTAGGTGTAGCCGCCTAACTTTTTGTGGTTTGTCAAATCTCGGATGATAAAACGAACCTTGCCTAACTCGATGTGACTAAGTCGCGCTACAACAAGCTTTTGACATCAACCAAACACTAAACGTGCCCTAAAGTTGCATACGCTACACTGCAATCAAAGTGTTTGGCTGATCCATTCCCAGGTGAAATTTTGCAATTTTTTCTGATAATATAAGCCTGAAACATTCGTGAGAGAAAGAAACGGCACGGCGTTATTCTGAAGACGTATTTAGCTCAGCCATTGCTTCCCCGCTTTCCGGGGAGCAACACGCCAGAGGCGTGACCGCGTGAGCTTGGAAATTTCCAGAAGCAAATGGAATCTAAATGACGGTTCGGGCCCACAAGTTGGCGGACCCACTGCCCAGCGGGACTCCTGCGATTCGTCGGCGCCTCCCGGTGGACACCCGCTCTTCTTCATCCCAGAGCCAGAAGCACGGCCCTCCTCGTTCGCCTCCCATCTCGCGCGGCGCCATGGCTCTCCGCCACCTCCACCTGCTCCTCGCCGCCGCACTAGCCCTCTGCCTGGTGGTCGATGGGGCCTCCGCCGCGGCGGCGAGCCACGGCGCCTTCGACCCCTCCCGCGTGGTCCAGCTCTCGTGGCGCCCCAGGTGACGATCTGATCTCCCTCCCGCTCCCTTCCCTCCCTTTCCTCCAATACCCGTAGTTGCGCGTGATTCTGACGGTGTTTGGCTCCGCGTGGCGGTTAGGGCGTTCCTGCACAAGGGGTTCCTGTCGGACGCCGAGTGCGACCACCTGATTGAGCTGGTGAGTAGTGAGCGCGGGCGCTTGATCTGATTTGCAGCTGGTAGATTGGTTTATTTGGTTTTGAGTTGATTGACTGATCGATTTGATGTTTGGTTTTTGAAGGCCAAGGATAAACTGGAGAAG
The DNA here is from genome assembly GCA_012490785.1 of Eragrostis nindensis. Lineage (NCBI taxonomy): Eukaryota > Viridiplantae > Streptophyta > Magnoliopsida > Poales > Poaceae > Eragrostis > Eragrostis nindensis. Next base: position 150,828 of record JAAXCT010001551.1, on the reverse strand, counting down.
TCAATGGTGGCGGACAATGAGTCTGGGAAGAGCGTCCAGAGCGAGGTGCGCACCAGCTCCGGCATGTTTCTGGAGAAGAAGCAGGTGAGTTGCATCACACCGACTGGTTATTGATGATCATTTGGGGGATTGAATTGGTTAGGAGCTGAAAAGGACGCCTCTTTCAGATTGGTTGCTTGAGTGTCGACTGTATTCTTGTGTGTTCTTCAATGGTGATCTTGATACACAACGTGACATTGCTTAGATCATTATGTAATACTAATATCTGTGACTTACCTTGGGAACTGAAAATTTAAATAGGTTCATAAATTTTCTTTTTCAGAAAACAGGGTAATTTTTCTGCTTGAATCAACCGACAGGTCTCACTTTGTTTTCATGGTTCTTCAGTTAGTAATGGTGTCATATGAATGAAATGTCGAATACAATTAGATCTTGGCTCTGCTGCTCTTTTGTGCACTATGGTTTCTTCATGGAATTGAAGATACTATAGCTAAAATGAGCGTTGCTTTTTTATTTCTGTATGGAGATACTCTTGCTAGCGTGCAATTAAATCTTAAATGGGTTTCTCGAAAGGAAAGGAAAAGGAAAATCTGAAGTAGCAGGGTGATTTTTGTGCTTGAATCGATTGATAGGTCTTGTTTTGTTCTCATAGATCTTCCGTCAGTAATGGTGATTATATGAGATGCCTGAATGCGATTAGGTCTTGGCTACTACTACAACTCCTCTGTGCACATTGTGCACTTTGCTTCTGTAAGGAACTGGAGATACTCTTTCTGCTAGCGTGACTAAAATTTGGTTGATGGTTGTGGTGGTTTAGTTGCATGCTCATACTAAAATGTTTTTTTGGGTCTCATTTTCTGACTTTAACCTCCTAGCTTAAATGAGTTACTTTTTCTCTCCCCCTTGGATATCTAATGAAGTAATGGTTTCTGATTCTTTGAGTACTTAGACTCATTGAAGGCTGGAACACTTTTGTAAGCATCTGATGGTTTCTGATTCTTTGACTACTTGACTCATTGAAGGCTGGAACACTTTTGTAAGCATCTGCATGAATTTCAAGAATTTACCACTTAAGTTGTATCGCTTTGCCATTTTAGGCTAAGATTTGAAAGTTTGTTCCTTCCATCCAATGGTGCCATCTTTTTCCAACTGGTACATGCTACTTCTTGTCTGGTACATGCTACTTGTCTGGTACATGCTACTTCTTGTCTGGGACATGCTATTCTTGCCATGAAGCACACATCTTTTTAGTTCCATAGCCACACCTCATTATGTCATATAATCGTATGTTCAAAATTGAAGTGTACAAAGTTAATTCATTTCCATTTGAATTAAGTTCTCTTGCTCCTTTCCTGCTTCCTGAATTGTATTACTTGGCATCTTCAACGTTTCTATGGTGGTAAGGCGAGTAGTCGAGCACACCTTGTTGCCTAGACGCTGCATTGCTTCCTAGTTGACTAAGTCCTGTGGGGCATCCTGGGTATGCGTTGTCGCCTAGGGGACACCTTAAAAACCTTGTGTATCATTCATATTGCTTTGAGCGTCTGATATGGAAATTATGCAGAACCATATGATCTCAGTATAACCTTATGCAATCAATCCAGAGATTTTCATCGTCTCTATGATTTGACTTCTCTAAAAACTTCTGTCCAGATTAGGTATTTTTCATAGCTCATGCATATGTTAAGAGAACTGAAACCTTTTGTGAACCCTTGTGCTTGTGATGCCATCTGTCACAACAACATGACATTGTGCTGCACCTCTGATAAATCTTCTTGAGGTTTTTGACCAATTCTATAAACTTGTATTTAATTCAGTGGCAGAAGCTCCTCCTTGGGTGCATTCCGTATCTAGTTTCCTATTAACTGTTCCGCGGAACTGATCCTGCACAAAATTTTTTCATGTGTCATTCGTGATTGGTTTGATCTGGTGTATCCACCACATGATATTTGGTAGGATGGTTGGATTTTTATTATGGCTTATGGGCAGTCAGATGGTGCATGACTGCACAGCCAGGCTTTAGGATTAGCCCAAAGTAATTTCCTAATACAGTCTATGGCAGCCTTTATAGGCTACATGCCTTTGCGCCTAGCCAACTAACAGACCTGCTAACAACGCTAACAAACTAAGCCTTATCTAATCAATGCTCTATTATAACTAATTCGGACTAATCCTGAAGCCTTGCCGTGCATCTGACTGCTCATAGGCCATAACAATTTTGGTATTTCATCTTTGCTTTTCTAGATTTGGTCTCCCAATTCTTCTTGGTATCAATAGTATGACTGTTATGTTTTGCTTGTACATTGGTTAAAGTGGTCTTCCATTCTTTTTTAAAGCACCCTTCCTCTTTACTGCCATTTTTTTGTGTTTGTGGAGACTTTGTCACTCTTCCTTACTCCCTGCATATATGCATGTCCACCATGCTTTATCTTTGTGTATTTGTTCGTATTTAGTGGGTGAAAAATAGCATTATCTTAGGAAGCTCTGTTCTCTGCTTATCCATGCTTGGATTCAGCTCAGTCTGATCAGTATATATGTTTCTTGTCAGCATAATTCACATTTCTGGTGCCATACAGCACATGCATACGGTTATAAAGCATTATTATCTGCTGATTGGCAGCAACCTCTTCGTAGACTACATATATATTAATGATTCATTTGGCAGGATGAAGTTGTGACGAGAATAGAGGAGAGGATAGCTGCATGGACATTTCTTCCAGCAGGTACCTTAACGCTTAAATTAAATTACAAAAAACCTTTTGGACTTGGATTTTCTTCCTTTTAGTTGTCAGTAATGGTATTGTTATTGTTATTGTTTTTGTAGAGAATGGTGAGTCCATTCAAATATTACACTACCAGAACGGTGAGAAGTATGAGCCACATTTCGACTACTTTCATGACAAAAAAAACCAAGTTCTCGGGGGGCATCGCATCGCTACTGTGCTTATGTACTTGTCTAATATTGAGAAGGGTGGAGAGACCATCTTCCCCAATGCAGAGGTAATTTCTTGTCCTTCTTTTGTCTTACTATCAGATCTTACCTTGCAATAACTCAAAACTTCTACAGGGGAAGCTAACACAACACAAGGATGGAACATGGTCTGACTGTGCAAGAAATGGATATGCAGGTATGTAGAACTGCACTTATCATCGACCATTTCTTACCTTATGCTGTGCAGTAATACCCATGATCATCTATTCTTGTTAGTATCTGGATAGAGTCTGATTCAGCAACTGGTTTTCGACATTGCAATTATAAGTCACCCGCCAATATGACTGACTTTTCACTTGGATTTTGACTGTTGGCTGCCCTCTACAGTTAAACCCGTAAAGGGCGATGCATTGCTGTTCTTCAGCCTCCATCCTGATGCAACAACAGACTCTGACAGTTTGCACGGGAGCTGCCCTGTCATCGAAGGCCAGAAGTGGTCCGCAACTAAATGGATCCATGTGAGGTCGTTTGACCTCAATGTCAAGCAGACGGATTCATTTGACGAATGTGAGGATAACAACGCCCTGTGTCCTCAGTGGGCGGCGGTGGGGGAGTGCGCCAAGAACCCTAACTACATGGTGGGGACCAAGGAAGCACCTGGCTTCTGCCGGAAGAGCTGCAAAGTATGCACACAGTAAGCTGTTAATCCAGTGCCTGATATATAGGTGGCATCCTGTGTTATGTAGTTGTTCCATTTCCATGGTGTATATAGGACTGAGCATAGCATATATAAACCTGGAAGAAGGAATGTAAGAGTTATCACCTATACGCACCCCAAAATTACAGATAGAACTATCTTTTTTTTTCTTGTTTGGTTCAAACTTGCTGTCAGTTACCCAATTAAGTTGAGCAATCTAATCAATGACAGCGGATTGAGCAATCCTATTCCCTTCTTTTGGTGTGTGAACTACTGAACTTGTCTTATTGGAAGGGAAACCATCTCTTTTGGGTGAAGCAAGAGGGGAGGTTGGGGAGAGGTCGGGCTTGGTAGTGTATATAGTATGTCAATTTTGTTTGTTGTCGATTTGCTTGTTGAGCTGTTCAATCCCCCACTGGAATCCAAGCATTTTTATGGCCTATGGGTATGTGAACCAATCTACCAAACAAAATGACTTTGCCTTTATGTTCTTAGCTGTTGGCTGCAGGAACATGCACGTTGCTGACACGCGTGAGAATAGTTCCTGTCCCCGTTTTCATTTAAACTTCTGGTTAACTTGCATTCAACTCCCAATGGTACATCATGCTCATACAGGAGAAGTAACCAAAGGAAATAGAAAATTACTGCCCATTCCCATGCATGACAGTAAATTCACAAGCGAAGGCACATCACAGTTTTCTCAATCTAGTAGCAACCGTTGGCTTTCTTCAAGGCTGCTGGCAATGGCGGCTTGGCTGCGACGACGCCGTCGTTGCCTGCGAGCGCCCGGTACTTGTCCTTCCTGGTGAGGCTGGTGCACTCGTAGGAGAGCGTGGCGGCGAGGAGCCTCTGGATGTAATTGGCCACCTCGTGGCTGGTCTTGCCGCCGGCGCAGGTGAGCTCCGGCGGGAGCTTGCTGAGGAAGGTGACGACGTAGGCCGGGCTCGGGTTCATGAAGAAGTAGAAGGGGTCCATCCCCTTCCACCCCCTCGCCGTGGTGCCGTGGAACATGCTCATCCGGTTCTCCATGGCCACCGGCACCACCTCGTCGGTGAGCTCCGCGAACAGCGCCGAGAAGCGCAGCAGGAAGGGCTCCCGGCACGTGGTCCCCTCGGGGCAGATGACCAGGTCGCCCTCGGCAAGCAGCTCCCTGATCATGGCAGCGTCCGTGGCGCGGTCCCGGCTGAGCCGCACCGTCCTGATGGGCGACAGGAACTCGGAGAGCCGCGACAGCGAGTAGGTCACCGCCGCCACGGGCCGGCCGAGCGCGGCGGACAGGAAGATGGGGTCCAGCAGCGTCCGGTGCGAGCAGGCGAAGAGCACGCCGGACCGGCCCGCCGCCCGCTCGGCGCGCGGCGGCGGCGGCGCGCCGCGGACCAGCACGCGCACGCCCAGCGCCCAGAACGCCCAGTACACGAGCGGCATCGGCAGCAGCGCGCCGGCGGCGATGCGGAGGCAGGCCAGCGCGAAGCCGACGGGGAACCAGAGCACGACGAGCAGCGCCACCAGCGGCGTCGGGCGGCGCACCAGGCGGCCGTCGTGGAAGATGACCGGCCGCGGCAGCTGGTCCATGCCCAGGGGCTCCACCGGCGCGCGCGGGACGATGTAGGCCTCCTGCATATGCATTGCCATTGCAGCCCCCACGAGCGTTAATGGCGAATTAAGATGAGATCTCTCGATCAACATTGAAAGCCATTCTTCTACCACTAGTACCGGCGCATTCAAGAGCGGATGCACAGCTAGCAGGGCATCGATTAGCTTGCATAACCCACATTTAGTATGTCTCATGAACCTTTTGCACTATATATATATCTTCATAACCCACACCGAGTAGTATGCAGCAATGAAGCTGTGGTGTTGCCGTGTTTAGAACACATGCATTTTGAATGACTGCGTTGTCATAGATTTTGTTTTTGTCAAACTCGTGCAGAAGTTATAGGAGTATGCAATTTTCCTGCATTCCAAGAAGGGCTATGTCCATCACCATAGCCAAAATCTTCCTTGACTACTCCACTGTTGGAAGAGCAATTCATCCAGACACGTGACTACTTATCATCACATTTATGCTCGTACCCATGGCCGCATCTCTCTGACTATTTCAAGGACCTAATTGGAAAGAAAAATCTGAAAAGAGAAGTACCCTACTAATAGTACTGTACGTACGTAGAACAATTCATCGAGGCACATGACTTGCATGCTGGCGCGTAAACCTTGAGGACAGACAGACAACAGTAGCAGCAGCACATCACTCTTTTGACCCCATCTAGCTCACTCCAGCTAGTAAATAAATATGGTTAGTTAGATGCACCTAAAAGGCAGTACTACTGTACTGTATACCAGTGTAGATAGAAGTAACCCAACGTGATCTAGCTGCGCGACAACAAAATATTAACCGTGTTTAAGGGTGAAAGAGTGAAGTCCGACGTTAAACTTTTCGTCAAAATTCAGTTAGGCATACATGTTAAATGATGAGTGTTTGGTTTATAGCCACAACTTAACATGACGCATTTCCTAGTGCCAACACAAGCTGTGACATCAATTTCTTGGATCCAAGTAGACAAACAAGCCAAAATTGTCCGAAGACACGGGCAATCTTAGCTTGCCAACAAAAACAAAAGGCCCTATAACCTACCGGCCGGTCAGATAAACTGGCGTGTAAACATAATTAACGCCAGCTTGGGTTGTTTAATAACCAACCAATTCAATATAAATTAATGAGCATAGGTTGGGCAGCATATGCCGTGCCCGTTCCTTTTTTTTTTTGATCAACCGTGCCCGTTCCTTAAAACCAACAAACTCCCTTTTTCTTGACATGAACCAACAAACCCTCTTTACATACTGGGCAAAGATGTGAGCCAACCAGACAAAACATTTCCCTCCGAGCACTCCTCTGCTACTTGTGCTGTGTGTATTTTTAGTACTGGTAGTTGTGGCTACGCTGAGAGTATCTTTCCTTTTTCTGGGCTGGTGGTCATATGCAAGATGAGGGCAAACAACCAACCTTGTAAGGGCCAAATGAAGCTTAGAAATTAACAGTACAACAAGAGACAGAAACCCAGATTTGTCTTCATTAAGCGACCACTCTAATTCTCCCGACGTCTTAACAAAAAAAAAAAAAAGGCTGAAGGGACTACAGAACTTTACTAATTTTCAAACTCAGTGCAGAAATTTGCTTTCGACTAATAGAAAATTCTTAGTTTACGACACATCGAATGTGGCGCATGTCAGTGAGATCCTCGCAAAAAAAAAAAAAAAGAGTATGTCAGTGAGTGTGAGTGGTAACAGCTGAACTGGTCTGCAGCTAACCAAGCCAGTGTACCACTAGATGTGCGTGATAACCACTAGATTTTCCATATGAGATTTGAGAAATTTTTATACTCTTGTCTTTAAATTGTGCCAGGCAGTGTACCACAAACAGTGTGATCTCGAATTTATGGCACATGCAAAAACAGCCCCTGGCCGCAAACACATGCAAAGAATGCAGCTCCATCGTTTCGGCTCGGTACCTCACTAGCACCACATGGATTCAGCGCCTCGTTTTGATGCGGTGCCCCCCCGCGCGAAAACTGGAGTACGACATTCATTTCCATGCCAGTAATCTTCGCAGCCTGATTTAGTAACCCCCCATGTCCAATTATCGTAAAAGGAAAAAAAAAGGGCATCTGTTTGGGAGTAAAGATCTTAATTATCAGAATAAATTCCCAAACATCATGCTGCCCGGTACACAAACTGAATAAATTCCTATGTTTTGAACACGGCCTTTTGTCACATTCCAAAATTTTGAAATCCTGCGTTTTTATGGAATTCATGCAAGTCCAAATTTTTTGGCCGAAAAGAAAAACTTATACGATGAGACATGGTTCTTTCATGCATATACGTACGGAGTCCGTATATATTACGTCCGCACATTTAACACGGTAACACGGATAATTTTTGTTTGTGAGCTTAATTGCGGCAACTATAGTGTACTGACCTTGCAGATGCTCATGAATGGGTAGTCGGATCGGCTGTCCCCGAGGCCGACGTCTGGCGCGTCGCCGTCGTCGAACATCTCCCGCAGCGCCTCCGCCTTGCGCCGCCCGACGAGCACCCCGCGGCCGTCCAGAAAGCCCGTGGCGCGGCCCCGCCACGCGCGCAGCTCAGTGCCGGCCACGGCGTCGGCGCCGAGGCATTCCCTGAGGAACGGCTCGGCCATGACGCGCGGCGCGGAGGTGAGCACGACGCGGCGGCGCGCGCACGCCGCGAAGACGCGCCACGCGCCCGGGTGCACGTCGGCGGCGTAGAAGCGGGGCAGCACGGCGCGCGCCGCGGACTCGACGTCCGACACCCGGGCCCCCGCCGTGGCGGCGAACACGAGCACCCGCGTCGCCGCGGCCTCCCCGGACGCCGGGGGCAGGAGGAGGCGCAGCGCGGCGGCGAGCGGCGCGAGGAGGAGGAGGAGCAGCAGGCGCGGCACGCCGCCGGCCTCGAACGCCACCAGCGCGTAGTAGGGGAAGGCGCTGCGGGAGCGGAGGAGCGTGCCGTCCAGGTCCGTCGCCACGGCGTGCGGCCCGCGGCCCGACGCGTCGCACTTGTCCACCGACGGGAACAGCTCCACGCCGGCCGCCGCCGCGGCCTCCACGGCCTCCATGGCGATCGAGTGAGCGACCGGCGAGTGCGCGCGAGCGAGCTCGATCGAGCTCTCTTCTGTGTCTGGGCTGTGCGTGAGCTTGCTGCTGCGTGCGTGCGCGGCGGCGGGTATATATAGGAGTGCGCGCGGCGCGAGTGCCCGTGCCCGCGTTTGTGGCGAGCGAGGTGGCAGGTGCGGTTGGCTGGTGACCGGCCCGGGTGGGCGTTTCATTACGGTTTCACTAAAAATGATTTGCAGCTGATTGCAGGAATAATAGTGATCATTAACATTAGGCACAAATTAGAATCAGTTTTCGAAGTTAGGGGCGGAAGCAAGGACGGGTGATCAGTGGCATAAACTGTACTAGTTGCAATTTATCTTCGTCATTTATCACATGTCACCTGTGGTCCATACGTGGGATGATGGAATGAGGGACAGAGGGACGGACGGGCTGGGAAGAGGTGATGCGGCAAAGCATGCTCATTGACAGTGTCAATTTACTGGCTGCACATTGAAATTTAATTTCCATGTTTCTATCGATAGGATAGGTGAGTTTGGTACTTCCACCACAGGCAGGTGAACGAGTAGCATGTAAAAATAGGTTTCCCATCTGTTTGTTAATGTGATTATGCAGAGGTTTCGATTGGGTAGTAAAATCAAATAGTACTATATTTTCTATCGGTTTGACCGCACTTTAGTTAAGGATTTCGATCACTGATTCGCGGCTTCAAAGTCAAGCTTACACGAACCCACCTCACTTGTTTACAGAGCTGTTGCTTACGTTCCTCATGGATGTGCTGTTTGATGAAATTGAGGAATATCACGGCTAGCTTCACCATTCAACTCGAGAAGCGGTCATGAACTAGCTTCCACCGCCTATTGCCCCCCACCCGTCAATTCGAACTGTTTGGTGTTTAATGCTTCACCTTTCTCATCATAATCCTCCTCCTCACTTGCTGTCCTTACTGCTTCCATCAGCTTCTTCTGGGAAATGAGGTCTCGTATGAATCAACCTTGGGTACGCAACAACCGGTTTCACCAACAGAACCCCTCATCCGATCGAGAGCGAGAACCTATATATGTACTTTATTTATATTCATATCCTCGCTAAATTATGTGTGATAGTTGGAGAAATCGGTTTGAAATTTATATAAATGGAATATTTACGTTTTAAAAAAATCAAAAGCTTCAATTAGAATCTTTTATGTGTTTGAACTGAATGGTGAATTTTAACTGAAGTAAGAGGATGAACTGATTGCTCAAAATGTTGAGCTGAAGAGGTCAACCGAATCTAATTCTGACATAAATCTTGGTTTAAAATTCAACTCAGATGGAGTGGATCTTAGTGTCCAAAAGTCAAGGTTATGGGCAGTGTCGTGTCCACGAAGCGCTTTTCCCGATTGGCTATGTTAAATTTTGTGTCAAGCGAGCTGTGATTGCTTAGGCTAGTCCCAATGATCAATTTCATTTTTTGTTTCCAACATGCCACATCATCTCAAATGATTTGAAACCATCAAAGAAACAACTCTCTTCAATGGTAAATTTCATTTTTGTTGTTTCATAGGCAAGTCATGGTATTTAATTCTTGCATTGTGATTGGGTGGAGAGCTCATGAAATGAAACTCAATGGCTTCAATGGTGGTTTCAATGGGTTTCAAAGTTTTGGAAATAGTGCAACACTAGTTTCATCTAGATGAAACCACTTTCTTCTCTTTCTTCATAAATCTCATGCTACCTCATCATTTTTGCTTATGTGGCACCTCATTTATTGAAAATAAAACTCCCGTTGGGAGTAGCCTTAATTAACTAATTATAATATGAGGTCTTTGGACAAAATTTTAGGTATATCGATCCTTGCTATGTATATATATAGAAGGGAAGATTTGTGGAAACACAATGTTGTCAATGAGCAGGACAAGACCAGCTTTGCACACACTATGGCTTTGAAGTACATCGACCACATGGTGTACTTCGTGGATTTGTTGAAGAGGGTCTAGGCATGAGTGATGAGTCTATATATGGGGGCCATGTTGAGGGCCGACAGTGAGAGTTAAAATTCCAAAGGTGCCTTTCTAGGAAGGCATGCTCTCCACCACTCATCTCATAGATGTGTGGTCTCTAATTCTCTTGTACAATATGTAAGCCTAGTTGCACGAATCGCGAAACAAAATCAAGGGTAAAAGGAGGCCTGCACTAGCTAGAAGGAGAGCATGAGGCTCACCTTTGTGGAGTTCGCGCTGGCAATTCCATTGGCCGAGGAGGGAGACGTGGTGGCAACATGGCTAAAGTTAGCATTAGTTGAGACGTTGCCGGGAGAGGGGTTGTGAGGTTCCTTAAGATATAGTATAATTTTCCTCGCAAAAAAAAAGATATAGTATAATTTATGACGAAAACAGCATCTGATACCACATACTAGAAGTGCCCTCATGATTGAAGTGTGGAATGCATACGATTGAAGTGCCCTCGCTTCGGTATTTATTTTAACATGAATGGAAAACACCTCTGTGGAATGCATATATACTCAACTATATAGCTTAATAGACTCAGTCAGGTCATGTAGCACACATCTTATAGCAGAAGCGTGCCAAATCGGCCGACATGACAAAATGGAATGACAAGTCACTGAATGAGTGCAATTAGGGGGCGTTTGGATACCCCTCTATTTCACCCTCTAAACTTCTACCCTCTAAAGTAAAAAAGAATCTTACTATTTAGGGGTACTAAATAAAATTTAATTGCAAAACCTTTCTGCAGACGGGCGTTATTTTTCGAGACGAATCTAACGAGCCAAAGAAATCAATGTTTTGACACAGTGATGCTACAGTAACCATCGTCTAATCGCCGCTTAATTACCCTCATTACGTTCGTCTCGCGAAATAGAGGGGGGGTCCTGGACTTAGTTTTGTGATTTGACTTTGTTTAGTACACATAAATCGTGCCGGAAGTATTGATGTGACATCTACAGTAATAATCGCCCCCTATTATTCTCATCCGAACGGGGCCTTAGCCCGAACAAAAAGCTTCAGGGACCAACTAATCCGATTTAAAAGATGAGAAACCACATGGACGGCCTTGGGGACCAAGAGGACCGTTGGCGCTGTAGTTTACGTGTAAGCTTGATAAATACAAATGGGACCTCCGTGGGACTGGGTTTCGTGATAAACATACCCTAGATTTCTCTATAAATGGAGCACAGTTGAGCTAGTAAAAGCCACTTAACGACCACGAATAATACTACGCGGTTTGGTAGCTCGAGTTCATAGCAGCCCGTACTCACCATGTCCGCACCCCTTTTTGTCTTTTGTATGATATGATCATCTAGCACTAGCAGTAGTATCCCATGAAGTTGACATTGTGAACTCCCATTTTCTTCATGCTAGCTAATAGTGGTTTGATGAAAAACCAACCATGTACCCAGAAAAAAGAGTTCCTATAAGTAGGTTATTTCGCCCCATTCTTGCTAATGAATTATTATATTATTCTCTCTGCAATAGCTTCAGAAAGCAGCTGTTTCTCTGTGCGAAACCTGAAGACATCACCATCACCAAATACAATATACTATAGGCCTTGTCTTACCCACAGTAAATCGCTTTGGGCGAGCCGCCAATGCAGTTAGCGGGTGTTTGGATCCTAGGGGCTAAAGTTTAGCCTCTAGGAATCTTGCGATTAGGAGTATTAAATAAAGTCTAATTACAAAACTTTTTTAGAGATGAGTGCTATTTCGCGAGACGAATCTAATGAGCTCAATTAATCTCTGATTTGCTACAGTGATGCTACAGTAACTAGTCGCTAATCATGTCTTAATTACTCTCATTAGCTTCTGTGGCGTCACTATGCTGCACACCACGGCCAGATCACAAAACAAAACAAAAGGTTGCTTCTGTGGCGTCACTTTGCTGCAGACATTTTCCGATGCGTTTCAACATCTAGTACTATTTCCAAGCAGTTAGGTCCGGACCGCTGGCTAGCTTCTCCAATTAACAAATGTCGTGGCTTCTTAATTATCCCTAGTTAATCCCTAACTAGTCCATTAATTAATCATTTGATCATGCCCATTGATGAACCGTACACGGACAGCGTCGACGCTCTATCGTCGACGTCGCATTTGTCCTTGTCAAGAGATTAATTAACGTTAGGAGCCATGGCGTGGGGCTCATCAGCTTGCTACGTACAACCTTTCTTGATCCATTGTTTTCGTAGTACCATGCTGATTGCGTATGCTAATTTGTGGCATCATTTGTTGTATATTGCTTGTTGGGTGTGCGTTATGTATTGTATCTTGGTTTGGTAGGAGGTTGTTGTTGTCGATTTGGCTGGGCGAGGAGATCAAGAAACGTCAAGAGTGGTAGAGACCAGACGAGAACATTGTGAGCATGTGGAACGTCAAGAGAGGAGGAGTACGTGTTGGCTCCAACGTACTATGCATTTGCGTTTAATCGTCGGTTGCGCCGAAAAGGAATGTTCAGTGGACTCCTGTTGATGAAACGTTGTCATCATGAACAGAGCTTGTTTTCCGGAGAACACGTGATGGTACGATTCTTACTACTGTGGCCTAGTCAGTGCGCGGCGAGGCACCGTGTCCAGCTTAGCAATGCAATGGTGATCACGACGAGGTCGAAAGGTTTCAATTCCTCATTTATGGGCATGGATGGAATGGAGCTTGGCCCCGTACGTCCATGACATTGCTATAAGCTGTCAAGTAGTACAACTACGACGTGGATTAGTCGTGGTGGTAATCCGTCAGTGGACAAGCCTGAATCGAACGTTTCGGACTGTTGCGTTTATGATCCATCAAAATGTCGCCCATGCCTTCTCTGATGTAATAAGACAGGAGAGTATTTTCGTTGTTGACTCCATCTACTGGTGACCGATGTGCACATGCCATCAGGGTTCGAACCACCGGAGTATACAGGATACTGAAAGAGAAATTCGCGCAAATTGAAGGCGCGAAAGGCGCCTGACAGCCTGAGGAGAAGAAGGTCCGAGTTGTAACTAGTACTTTTGCAGGAGTACTCGCACGACGTCACCGAAAAGACACTACTACTCCCATCAACACAAGCAAATCACCAGAAAACAAAGAAGCATTGAGACGGTTCTTTCGCCGAGAGAAGAGGCAACTTGCGTTGCCTTGCCGGTGGTTCGAGCACCGGGCCTGGATGAGGGCACACCAGCTCAGGTCGCGCCGGCGATTCGCACGGATTCCATTCCACTCCACTCCACGCCGTGCCCTTCCATTCCCTTCTCTGCTCTGCTCTGCTTTCGCCCATCACATTCCGATCCCCAGAGGCCAGAGCCATTACCGCCACCGGATTTGGTGGCCGGCCGGCCAGCCGTCAGCCATCGCCCATTCAATTCGACCCCTCCGCTGTCTGGGCCCCACCTGCAGCAGCACCACCACCACTGCTCCACCACTGTGCCTGCGCTGCGCAGGGCTGAGCTGCGTGTTCTGTTCTGCTGGTGGTGACGAAGCAGAGGTGGAGCAGGGCCATGGCATTCAGTGCTGCTGCCGGCCTGTCATTCTCTCCTTCCATTCTCTGATGATCGATGCCTCCATTTCCCTAGGAGGAGGAGCTGCACTGGTCATGGAACCTGCATCTGCTGGTGGCTGCCGCTGTGGCAGCAGCACAACATCCGGGAGACCATGACGCAGGTTTTGTTCCTTGTAAAAAAAATGGGAAAGCAAAACTTATCTGGGTGGTTGCAGTTAATGATGGGGGTTTGAAGATTAGAGGGTTCCTGCAACTGTTTGTCTTTGTGTTGTCATACGGTGCCACGTCCGTGTGGTCTGGGCATGTGGATCTGACGGGTGCATGGGCCTTCGATCCATCATCCTTCATAATTCTCGTAGTTTTGTGACGGTAGAAAGTGGTGACGAGCAGGCTGCAGGTTCTGTGCTGCCTTCCTTCTGATTTCTGAGTTATCAGTGGGAGGTAGAGCAACACCTGCCACCTACAAGCAGAAGATTGTAAATGCCATTCCATCTGTTCTTTTTCTATGGAACAATAACAATTCTATGGAACAATAACAAAAGTATGAATTGTAATCGCAAAAAAAAAGTATGAACTGAATCCGTCGTCAAAAGAAAATGTATTGAATGAACGGAACCGAGGAGCTGAGAATTTAACTTGCTTTATTACGTAATGTGGATTATAATATCCACATTACATCGTAATAAAAAAATACTACCGCAAAAAAAATGTGGATTAAAATAGACGTCGGCCCATTAACTGTACTTAGTGAGGCCCAACTTGGTCCGCGACATGATAGTACTGCACGTGTGGGTTAGATTTAGAGGGCCCAATTTGATATGTGATCTTTAACAAGTACGCTTTTAGAAGTGAAAGGGGTCTTGGCCTAGTGGTTAAGGCATCCGAGTAACACCTCTCAGGTCCTGGGTTCGACTCCCCGTGGGAGCGAATTTTCAAGGATTTAACGGCATTTGTGCTTTCAGTGGTAGGCGACGCTCCCGTCGACAGCGAGGCGCCAGTGGTGACTTCGTATCTCTGGATTTGCCGTCTCAGTCTTCGAAGATGCTCATAGGGGTAGGGTTTGCGTACGTGTGTTCATAGGGGTGAGTGTGCGTGCGTTGTGAGTGTCTGAGTTGTACTGTGTAATCTCAAAAAAAAAAAAAGTACGCTTTTAGAAGCGGATCGATGGCAAGTTCTTTGCACATGCATTCAGCTATTCGTCTCCACGGAAACGGATGTTTTTCACAGGCAGAAGATGAACCTGCTGCTACTCGCACAAAGAAAAAGGGACAGTTATGTTTTTAACCTTCACTCTGAATTTTAATTGTGATTTTTCTTTTACTTTTTAACTTTGTGATTTTACCTTTGTTTTTTCAATCTAGAGCTAGATGTTACCCCGGCTAAGGTAACATCAGAAAGTTAAAAAGAAAATGAGGGTAAAATCATAATTAGAGTTCAAACTGAGGTAAGAATACAATTGCCCTGAAGAAAAAAGACACAAAAAAATGAACCTGCAGTGTGACACCTCGTGCTCACTGGTGCCGGCCTCTTCTTGATGATATTGCGAAGCACGTCGCGGCACCAGGCATGTCGAACGGCCACTTCTGAGGCTGCTTTATTTCATTTTCAATTTAAAATAGTTTATAAAAATATACTTGATATTTATGAAATGGTTTTATTGCTCCAAATAATATAAAACAAATGCACGATGTATTTTATGACAAGATAAATTTAGAAAAATAATTGAAAAAAATCTAATATATATATTATCTTAGTACTTTTTTGTCTGATTTATTTGCACATCGAAAGGAATTAGTAGTTACTAGAAACATGGCGCGGCTTGGTGCGCTTCATTGTTCTATAGCATGTTGGATAGCCCATGTTTGGTCCTTCCACTATGAGATTATGGTCTCAAAGTGGTTTGCAATGCCATTACAAGGGAAATTGTAACTTAAGTGTGCTCGTGTTTTTTGAGAATGTGTAATAATCTACATGTCTTCCATGAAAACAGGTCTCGTTGCTGTTTTTGTTAGATTAGCCGAAGGATAGCGATAATTTATTTTAGCATGATTTTAATACTTCAAACAAAATCTTTATTCCATTTCAAACCAAATAGGAACTCGTGAAGATAGAACTGCAGGGTTCTCCAAGGAGCAATCAAAATTCCCCCAACGAGGATGGTGCCAGTTTATAGCTACTACTGAAAAACGGTACTAACATGCCACTCCCTGATTCAAAAAACCCACTCTTCCAGATCAGACGCGGGTCAACATGGTCTTTTAAGAGAGATCAAATAAGCATAACACTAAATACTGAGTAACAACCTAATTGATACAGTTGTTCTATTACTACTATTTCAGCAATACAAGGCATGAAGTTGAAGAATCGACAATTGATAAGTCACTAACAGGGCACATTATTACAAAATTGTATATCCAAACCTAGTTAAATGGCAAGGTCTACATATGGGCCAGTTGCACTAAGCTGAGGCTGAAGTTACCATAAGATATTGTCAGCAAAGCACTATGTTCCTCAAGCTGGCTATTCTGCTTAAAGCTAGTTTTGGGAGCAATGGACCTACACCCAGCATGAGCTTGCAGTCCAGCAAGAAGCATGTACACTCAAACTGCTGGGTAGTATGCCAGAATCTCTTGTTCACCCTCTGGGCAAAGGTTCATCCTTGTCTGGGGCAACAAATTCAACATTCCTGAAGGGAAGCATCATTGTCATGAGATCGTCGCCAGTTGGAGATGCCCTATATATATCCTTGCATAGATATCTCAGTGACTTAAGCTGTAATGCAGCAATGGCTAACACACGCTCACTAAAGAAACAACTCCTCAGCTCCAGTTTTTGTAAGTTTAGGCACCCTTGTGAGAACTGCAGCAGTCCAAGATCAGACTGGCCAGCATTACCGGGCAACATGGAATGGATGCTCTTACTAAATTCAGCAATGTAGCCAAGGCCAACATCAGATAGAAACCCTTAACAGGAAGTATTAAACTAATGTATCTATGCAATTGAACTGGGCAATCTGACAGTTGAGCTGGTTAACATAATCAAGTGTGTCTCCAATATATTTCTCCATGATCAGTGCACATAATAATTTTAGCTCAGTGTATCAGTGTACAAATTGATACCAACATTTGGGTCTTGCAACAAGCTACATGAAATGAAAATGTTACAGCTTTAGGTAAATAACTGCAAATTACATTCAAACTTTATGAATCTATGTGACACGCAGAAGTAGAACAAATTCCTACGTGTATAGTAAGAAATGTCTATTGTCAAAGAAGTTTTAAAACTTAAAACCACCTTACACACTGCATAAATTATTTGATTCCAATATCTTGACTTAGTTGCTAGTCAGAAATATTAAATTACAGTAGTGCTAATTTTCCCTGTAAACTAAAAGTTTTTTTTTCCCAGGAACGGCACCCCAAATTACGATTGATCAAGCTTACATGAAAATGATCATGAATTAGCATTGCAATTTATTTTCCTACTCCGCGAACTCCGTAAAACACAAACGCACCTACTGCTGCTGTACTTCTGTACTCCTTAGCATCCTCCTTGATGAAGTAGCACGGAGGGCCCAAATTGAGCAGTGAATATTGAAGAATGCACCTAAGTGGTTGCTGGTAGATGCACCCTGCTGGCTCGCCACTATCTTTATCAGATAGAATCAACCACGCATAAATACAGCAGGAGCCAGTATATATATTTCAGAACTACATCAGAGGATGCCTTTATCTGTGAGGTATAGACATGTTCCAGAACAAACGGTCTGCCACCTATTTAGCAAGGTTATGTAAGTGAATTGATAAAAATAGAAAAAAAAGAAGGTAGATAGTATCTTTTTGTAGGATTAGTTCATTTGTTCATGCGATCCGTAGGCTAGGATACTATGGTGTCTATTAAATGGTCTTTAAAATTTCACTGTCAATAAATCAAATTATAAATGCATTATGGGAATACGCGCAAACAATGCATTATGGGAAATAAAAAAATAAGAAAAGTATAAACTTGCTTTTACCTGTAACTGTAACTGATCAATATCTCCTCCATGTATAAACTTTCAGAATAATTGACTCGTCTTCTTAATCAACAAGATTATGTTCCTCGATCCTGATAAATATGGAGAAAATAAGAAAAGTGACATTCTAGTTTGACTATCTTCATTTCGAAGTAGGCATTTTTTAATGTATAACAAATAAATATTCAGATATAATAAGATCATGCTTCAAGCTAAGAGGAGCCAGCTTCAGATCCCATTATAGAGGCACCGGCGTTGAGCTACCATGAGGAACCAAACCAGCCTGTTCCTGTACCTCTCCTTGATAGCAACGTCGATACCATCTACTCTGGTTTTCCTCCTAGTTTCAGTCAAACGCTTTAAACTTTTTCAACCGGAGTAAAAAGGTTAACTAAATCTCCACGACATATTAAACTGAAAACACTATCTTCATTTTGATTTTGTTGGTCTATACACTTGATACTGCAAATAAAATTCAGATACAGAGGAACCCAATCCTGTGACTACAACAAAAAACTCTCCTCGAGAGGTAACATTATGGCTATTTTAAATTTGCGTACTCAGTTTCTACTTCAGAATATTCTTGATGTCTGCAATATCTTTCAGATGTATGCAATGGGTACTTCTCATGATGGTAGGGACAACATGAACTTCATATAAGTATTTCCATTGCAATAGAAAATACTTTGTATAGACAGGTAAGATACAATGTGTAACGATTGCAGTGCTTGTTTGATTGTTTATATTGGAAGAACCAAAGAAAATAACTATTCAATTTCTATCTGGTTAGTACAAGTTCGACATAGTAATCGTGGAACATGTAATCAGGCAGGGCATGCTCAATAGAAAAGCAGCAAAGCAACTGCTATACGAACATTTTGACAAACAGTTGGTGGGCATGGCAATTTGCAATGTACACCAAAGTTTTACCGTGGGGTGAAGCTTGATTCCCATGTATAGACCGCAGCGGGGAATCAGCATGGAGATATGCGCGCGGTGCATCTGGCTGTGCTCCTGCCATGGCGCATGAGCAGCCGCACTGAGGCACAGTAGTGCCCACGATGCTCTTCGGCTTGGAGCGCTATCTATGGAGAACGTAGGCGAATCGCTAGCTCGTATTGCCGCAAAAGGGCCTCATAGTCATGCGAATCTCCTCCGGCGTAGGGCATCGGCGTCGAGCTCCTAGAGGCGACATGGCTGGGCTGGACACCATGGTTTCCTCCCACGAACTCGGACGACAGAGCGCGATTACTTCTTTCGTCGGGGCGCAGACTGGCCCGATTTGGCGCACATCCGCTGGCTGCCGGCGCTAGGGAGAGGGGCCATATGCGGCGGCGGCGCCGAGCGAGGGATGATCGGAGGCGAAGTGACGGGCCCAAAAGCAGAGGACGGCGAGGAAAGTGCTTATGCGGAAGGGCCTTATTGTCAGCTGCGATTCAACGCTTCGTCAAGGGTCTAGATGAAAGTGTTACAATGAGGATTCGACGGCTCGATTTCTTTTCAAAAGAGATCGGACGGTTGTCATAGTATGACGTGGCTTGACATGTTGCAAGAGAACGCACATGTTTTAATATAATAGAGATTATCTAAATAAATTAACTTCCAAGATGATAAATAAAATCACCATTATTTTTAGTATTTATGCCAACATAGGAGCCTGTATGAGATTAATAATGCCTACTCCCTCCATTTCAATTTACGTGTCATTTTAGCCTCAGACACGGAAATTAAGGAGAGATGAAAAAGTAGAGAGCGCGCTGAAAACGATGAACAATAAAGGAGGAGAGAGATAGAGAGAAAACTGCATTGAGAAGCGAGAACGACACTTATTTTGGCAAAAATAGATGTTGCTAGAACGACACTTATTTTGAAACGGAGGGAGTACCAGTGAAAAAACTTAGTGAAGAAAATTCATAGTTGTGATGATTTGCCACTGTCATGAAATAATCACAATATAGCTTTGGCTTGTTTATGATGATTTCTTGCTGGTTTTTATGATGCGCATGCAATCTTCGTCACTACATTTATTGGATTCATATAACTCATCATAAAGCAGGTTTGATCACTCGATAATCGTGACAGAGGCTTCGTTTCATGTGCTGATGTGTGTGTGTGTGGGGGGGGGGGGGGGGGGGGGGCGCTTACGCTCCTTTTTTTGCGGCTCTAAGAAATGTAGCGATACTTGTTAGCAACGAGAGCACATCAATTTCAGGAGGTGGTACAACCCCTGAAATAGGGTGAAGGTAATCCGTTCCCCGGTTGAAACTAAGTGGATCACATGGCGCTCGGTCTTCACAAGTTTGAAACTAAAGGACAAACAAAAGTAGTATATCTTGTTTCGATATGCGTGCAAGTGGAACCCACGTTTGAGTGAGGGACCACGGATCCGTAATACTTCCTCCATCCTTTTACATAAAGGATTGAAATATTCAAACTTCAAAATAGTCAAGGTAGTAAGTTACCCTCTTGTTCATCTTTTTAGCCTAGCATATCAACCACCCACCAAATTTATTACTTAAATTTTGTTTTATCTCTAGAATCTCTTATATAAATTTCAAAAGCTACAATCCTTTATATAAAAGGATAGAGGGAGTATGCGAGGAGGCGGCAACTTTAAGGTATAATTAAGAGAGAGGAGCTACCGGCTGCCACGTCATATGGTGCTAGCTTATCCTATTTTCCTCTAACGTTCAGCACACTAGCACCTTTGTTGTGGGACCCATGCTTTGAATAAAAATACTCATCCACCTTGAACACGAGGAAAATTAAGTGGCAATGGCAGAAGAAAGAGAGAAAGAATGAATAGTGGTTCCGTAATAAGCTTCAGGTGCCAAGGAGTTGCTACGCTAGCACCGGATCTCTAATGCATGTATTGCACCTCTCCTCCATCATTTTCTCTCTCCTCCCAGCACCCCCTTAGCACACACGTTGGAGCTTATAATTTTAACTTTTCAAATTTGTTTTGTAGTAGTGTTTATTGATAATGTGGGGAAGAAGTGTTGTGGTGCAATGCTCAACTAAGTGTTCTGATCCGTAAGAGTAAGTGATAACGTGTCTGTTCCCCGTTGTGCAAGGCGAAGCGCGCCGTGGCACCGGGCACGTTCCTCGGTGACATTGTTCTAGTTTCTGCACTGCTATAAAAGAGGTATTCCATCCACTAGAGAAGAGGTTAAAGGAATGTCTCAATGACATTGTGAGAGCACGACAGTGAGTTCTATGCACGGGCATCTGACCAAACGTCCGTGGAAACAGACGATTTTCATGTGCTGAAAATGAACCTGAACCCCTTACTTCACAGATAGCTTCCCATCTGATCTGTCTGTGCTGTAGAATTCGTGGCGTCTCCGCCCTCCAATAATTGTTTTCTAATAGTAGTGTTTACTGATGGAGATTTTCGCGAAAGATGTGTCCTGGAGTTGTGGGCAATCGAGGAGAAATGTGCCATGAGATGGGGTCCCTGTCAAGTTGGGGGTCTGCTCGCTGCAGAGGTGCCATCCCAGGGATCAGGTCATCCCAGGGATCAGGTGAAGGCGCCATGTATCATCATATCATATACCGGCAGGACATGGAAGACGATGGACTGATACTTGATGCATTACGGGTCTGTATGAAACACTGGAATTAAGCTAGCAAACATCAAGATTGAGAGCAAAAGGGTCCGTGCGTCTAACTTTTGCAGCGCACTCGGCAGGCCTGCACCAAGTGGC
Source organism: Eragrostis nindensis (assembly GCA_012490785.1). Taxonomy (NCBI): domain Eukaryota; kingdom Viridiplantae; phylum Streptophyta; class Magnoliopsida; order Poales; family Poaceae; genus Eragrostis; species Eragrostis nindensis. Next base: position 129,379 of record JAAXCT010001551.1, on the reverse strand, counting down.
CACGCTCCTGCCTACTAGCTCCAAATCATACCCTGCTTTTCTTCCATTGCAATGCAAGTCACACTAAACACACAAACCTCATCTCTCATTGCCTATCCAAAGCCTGAAGCTTAGTCATTCCTTAAGACAACAAAAAGGTAAGGTGCATCCTCTTGTAGCAGAGACCTCGTGCCCTGCATCTTTTGCGCGTGTATATATATAAATCTCTGGCCCGTCACGTCGTCGCCATCTCCCAAGCGATATCAGCCCGGCCAGTTACCATCAGAGCTTGCAGGTAGCCGAGGCCCAGAGACATGGCGCCGCGCTACTTCGCTCATCATCTTCTACTGGCTCTCATGGCAGCGCTCGCAGGTATCGTGCTATCGTGATTTTGTCAGAGTTGTGCAATGGATGCATACGTGTACGCCGTTGTTGATCAGTGCCGTGCCGTGGCTGCAGGACCCGCGGTGGTGCTGACGGAGGGCATCGTGTTCCACGTGGCGAACAGGTGCCCGTTCCCGGTGTGGCCGGCGGCCGCGCCCAACACGGGCCACCCGGTCCTCGCCGACGGCGGCTTCTTCCTCCCGCCGGGCAAGACAAAGCGCGTCGCGGCGCCGGCCACCTGGAACGGCCGCTTCTGGGCGCGCACCGGCTGCAACTTCAGCACCCCCAACGGCGCCGGCGCCGCGTGCCTGACCGGCGACTGCGAGGGCCGGCTCGCCTGCAACGGGTCCATCGGCTCGCCGCCGGCGACGCTGGTGGAGGTGAGCCTGCACGAGGACGCCAGCAAGGGGAGCTCCTACGACGTGAGCCTCGTGGACGGGTACAACCTCCCCGTAGCCGTGTCCACCAAGCCCGCCGCCGCCGCCGGATCCAAGTGCGCCATCGCCGGGTGCGCCAAGGACGTGAATGCGGTGTGCCCGCCGGAGCTGCAGGTGACCGCGGCCGGCGGCGGCGAGAAGAAGATGGTGGTGGCGTGCAAGAGCGCGTGCCTGGCGTTCGGGCTGGACGCCTTCTGCTGCCGCGGCAGGTACGCGACGCCGGACGCGTGCCGCGGCAGCGTGTACTCGCGGGTGTTCAAGGACGCGTGCCCGGCGTACTACAGCTACGCCTACGACACCACCGCCGCCACGGCGACCGGCTGCTACGCGCAGGAGTACGTCATCACCTTCTGCCCCAACAGGTGGGGCGCCGAGGAGGCCGGCCGTGCGGCCCAGATTTAATGTCAGAAATGTATCGTGCAACTTAAATTCCCGGACCTTGTGTATGCATGAGTATTCACTAGTGTATAATAGTACTAATGTTTATATTTACGAAATAAATAAGATAAATGCTTAAACATACCGACGTACTCCCTCCGTTTTTAATTATATGACGCCGTTGACTTTTTCGTTGAACTTTGCCCAACAATATAGATTTAAATAATTAATTTTCGAATGTGAAATGAATATCATTTGATTCCTTATTAAAAATATTTTAAGGTTAACCTATAAAATTAGCTATTTACACAAATATTTTGAATAAGACGAACGGTCAAACGTAACGAAAAAAGTCAACAAGTCATATATTAAAAAAGGGAGAAAGTACTAGTATTAAACGTACTTGGATTATAGATGGGATTTCTGGGCACTTGGGTTGGTTTTCCTACTCCGACTCAGATTCCACTGCCACAGTATAGGTCGGTTCCGCCGGCAGTGCGACCACGAATCGGTGTCGAACTGGGGCGTCACACGCTTCAATAAATCCACGCGCACCGCACAAGCCTCGAGTTCAAATCGATCGATTCGTCGTCCCTTCCTCCGGTACGTCCCGATCGAAGATCTCGAATCCGACGGATTGAGATCGAGTCCGTCGTCTCGACGTCTCGGAAGGAAGCCGTGCCGCGCACGACACGACCCGACCCATGGCGCCGTCGTCGTCGGCGGCGAGCGGCGCGCTGACCAAGCACGGGTTCCCGCGCGGCTACCGCTTCGTCCCGCACTACCTCGAGATCGTCGACCTCCTCGCCGGCCGGATCGCCGGCACGCCCCTGCCGCCGCCGCTCCCCGGCATCTTCCACGACATCCGCATCCTCGACTACCACCCCAGAGACCTCTACGGTTCGATCTAACTAGCACCACCTTACTAAACCCTCTCTATCGTCGAGATCTCAGCGCTTCACCTTCACTTACTTTCTCTTTCACTTTCTCACCACCCGCAGAGGCGTACAAGGAGTACGAGGAGGACGGGTGCATCTACTTCTTCAGCCGGCAGGAGTACCCCACGCCGGCGGGCGGCCGCGCCGGTAACGCCGCCGGCAAGAAGCGGCGGCCGGTGCGCGCGGCCAACGGCGGCGGGTGGAAGCCGTCCGGCGGCGCCAAGCAGCTCAAGAGGCCGCGGAACAAGGGCGGCAGCGGCAGCGTCGTCGTCGGGAGGATGGTCACCATGGTGTTCTACGAGCGGCGCCGCGACTCCTCCACGGGGGAGGACAAGTTCGTCAAGACCAACTGGGGCATGCACGAGTTCACCGTCCCCGTCAAGCCGGATAATAAGGTAGGTACTACACACGCGTCAACTTCTGCTTCGAACCTACCTCGACATTTGGTCTCAATGTTTTAGCTAGGGCGGGTTCTTCAAGTGCATAACACATGCGCACGATCGAGCTCGTTCATCGATTTAATTTTAGCCAGGATTGTATATATGTTAGTTTCACGTTTGATCTCGATTTGTTGCAGTTCTCGGACATCGCCGTGTACCGCCTGTACAGGGTGAAGAACGGCAACAAGGAACCAAGCAAGCTGACGGGGACGGGAACGAGCAGGCAGCAAACGCCCCTGACCACGGCGTGGTGGCGCCCGCCGCCGTCGCCCACGAGCAACAGCCCCCGACATGGACGGCTACAGGTTATCCGGGGGCTGGGGCTTCCACATCAAACCAAGCACTCGTCAGCGCATCCACCTCACAAGAGCACAAGCCGCTCAGCATTGGGCAAATCCAGCACTACTACAACAACCACTACGCCTCGTTCGCCGCCGCGGGGATGTCGGGGCCATCCACCTGGGTGCCGCCGGCCACAATGCCGGGGCCATCTAACTGGATGCCGCCGGCCACGACGGAGATGATGCCGGGGCCATCTAGCTGGTGGATGCCGCCGGCAGCCACGAACCCGCAGGATCAAGCGACGCCGGAGGCCAGTTACATCCAGTTCGCGGCCCCGTCGGAGCAAGTGAACCCAGGGGAACAGCAGCCTCCCGCCGCGACGGAGATGCACGGCGGCTCCTCCGGCACGTCGTCGTCGCCGCCACCACCACACGGCCAGTCTGCAGGCTGCGACGAGACGATGGAGGCCTCCGTGTGGGATGCCCCGTTCGACAGCAACAACTACTTCATGTTTGATGACGGCGGCGACGTTCTATTCAGCCTGGAGGAGCTCACCGGCATAACGATGGAACAAGACAACCCTTTTGGCGGAGACGGGGACAACCACCAGCTGCAGTTTTAGGTTTTAACTACTAGCTGCACGAAAGATGCATCTTCAATTATGTACTACAGTGACTTGTTGTCTATTGTCGCTTAGATTAGCCTGTTCTGGTTAAGTCTTTAGGAATCTATTTTTATCATTGTTGTCAATTGTGAAAAAGGGTTTTGAGTCGTCATTGTTCTACTTCTGTCTTGTCAAAAAGGGTTTTATTAATCTATTTTCATTCTTTGGTGGGCAATGGGGAAGTGATATTCATGTGTGGTCCGATGAATGAGTAAATTTCGTAAAACTAGAAGTTCTTTGACAAGATTATTGCATAAGTCTACAGATTTAAGATACCAGGCAATCAGGCATCGCATTCTGTCTTGTCAAAAAGGGTTTTATTAATCTATTTTCATTCTTTGGTGGGCAATGGGGAAGTGATATTCATGTGTGGTCCGATGAATGAGTAAATTTCGTAAAACTAGAAATTCTTTGACAAGATTATTGCATAAGTCTACAGATTTAAGATACCAGGCAATCAGGCATCGCATACATACATTTTTTAGTTCGTACAATTACAATTGTTCTGCAATAAAATCGGAGCAAAACGTAGTGAGTCCTAAATCTGTAGGTTTGCGATAGATTTGTCAAAAGGGCGACTGTCATATCTCTGTGTCACATTTTTGGAACAATAAAATTGAACTGCTGGAACAAAGTAATTGTACTGCTGGAACAAAGAACATTTTTTTTGCACAAGTGAATGAATCTTTTGGGTGGTTGGATCAAAATTCAATGGCTGAAAAAAGTGACTGAGAGATTAGCAAAATCTCAATCACCTAAGAAGGAGACATCTCTTTTGACAAAACCCTGCAATTTCCAAAATTTACTCCCGATGATTTTATGGGGGTACGTAGAATGGTTCAAAATGTTGAAAATGAGTGCAATATAACAGATACGTTATATTCCCCAAAAGCGCTTTTTCTTGCATTGATTTTCACCAGCAATTAAGCAATAGGAGCTTACAACAATGCAGCCACAAAAACTATTCAGTAGAGCCAATATTGACCACTGAGCAACTTAAGAGGAGAACACCGACCTCGTTGTAGTTCAATTAAGTTATAACTAAGGAACTAACAGAATCTTGTAAATGGTAAAGGGAATCTCATCTTACTCAACCACTATGTTTAAGTCAGCATCTCCGTCGACAGGCTAAATATGCCCATTCCAACCCCAGGTAGGTTTATTTCCAACATCACCATAGACGATTCTCAATGATGGCTGCAATTATATCCTTCAGTGTTCCCTTCAGAATAGTTAAATTACATCAGAAAACTAAATCACAACACAAAAAATAATGGGAACTATCAATAGTGATGTTAAGATTGAAAAAACATGGGTTCTAACCATACAAGTATTTACATGACGGTCCAGTACTTTCTTGAGAAACATTTTGGGAAAAAAATTGATGTTGGCTCATGGAGACTATCAAATACAACTGTAAAAGCATCCACAGAAAGAAATTATTCCATTTATTACCTGAGAATGATCCTTCAGACCAAGTGAGATCAACAACGATCTAGCTGAGCCACTGCCACTAAAATATGGAGGTACAAATCAGTATATGAGTTCAACATGATGTGGAACATGCTCAATGTAGCAGAAAATATGAAAACGACGTGTTTATCAACAGCCAAACGAATAGTTGAAACACATTTCGCAGTAGTTGCATCGAGAAGACAGACTAAAAAGATAACAGCCAGAGGGCTATTCCTGGTGAGAGTTTGCAGTAAAATCGAAGAACGTAAATGAGGAAATCATTGATGCTACTTATTATCAAACAGTTATCACTACATCCAAATAAAACTAAAAGATAGGTGACATATGGTCTGGCATGCAGGATTTTGTCATAGATTGCATGCAGCTTCCGGTGACAGCTGACAAGTAAAGAGTCATATGAAATGACATTCAAAGATGTGGAAAGAAACCATAAGTTAGAAGAGGACAGTGAAGGAATCGGACCTTATATGCTCAATAAGTTGACGTGCACAAGCTAGTAGGAGTGGCTGCAGTCACAAAATTTCATACAATGTTAGCTTGTGCATGCTCAGGAATGCAATGATGCCGCACGCCTGGTGGTGTTATAAGCTTACCTCATCTCTCTTTCCAAAAAGAACAGATACATTGTAGGTTGGGTCCGAGAAAACACTTTCATCTTTCCTATGAGGGGAATTAAAGATTAATCAGAAATACAGTACATAAGTTCCAAGGTAACAGGAAAACCAATTATTTCTATATTCAAGATATGTATTATATGATGAACATTCTTAAGCTAGAAATCTGCAGGTCTCTACTTTTTCACCCCTAGTGGAAATATCATTCAGTAAGGTTATGTAGGATAAGGATGCTATCATGTAGCATGATGAGCAACCTTACATGCTCGTGTGGCTGCAGTGATCAGTAGTTTGCAGAGTGCATGATTAGTACATGAACAACTATTTTCTGGATGCATCCTAAATATTTTTTTCAGAAAGCTAAGCAAATTGCAATTTCGATAAGTTCAGGAATCAAATAGCACGGACGAATCTAATCATGAGAAACTTTGCAATTCTTGACAGTAAGAACAAAGAAAAGAGAACATACTTGGCAGCTAATATGGTTCCCATGCAACCAATCTGTGTCACGATAACCTGCAGATTTAGTCAAAGATGAACACCATTGACGTGCGAAAATTTCCATTGAATTGAGCAAGTGAACACGAGTTGAATGTTACAAGTTACCAGAAATGTATCTTCATACTTATTGATAACAATGTCCGTCCTGTTGCCCTGGAAAAGCCAGGAGGAAAATTCCGAGGCAGAATGTCATATTCTGCTCCAATAGTTAACAATAATTTCTACAAAGCACATGCTACCAGCCCATCACTCCATTAAAGTTTGAAGGATACCTTCTTATTCATTGCAGGTAAAATAACATAATTTCTCATATTGCGCCGGGGGGGGGGGGGGGGGGGGGGGGGGGGGGGCAAGTACCTTGATGTCCAAGGAGATGGCCCGGTGCTGCACAGGGAAGTTAGCACCCGGCTGCGTTGCAGAGTTCATTGCCATCTCCATCTCCAGGATCAGAGCAACTGCGCTGAACACGAAAACTGCGATCAGAACAACTGCGCTCCACATCTCCATCAGGGAACGCATCAATCTAAGGTAAAATTGTGGACGGAGCTTCGGTGCGGGAGCTGATTGAACCTCCCAAAAATTATGGAAGTATGCAGCCATACCTTGAGGTCTGCAGGTCCTACGGTGTCCAGCGCCAACCGAGATCAATATTAAGCGCCGAAGAAGAATAACCTAATCGGGATGCGGGAGACGAATCGGATCAGTAAATCCACAGCTAACAGGACGGAGGTGAAGAAGAGAGGTTTGGGTCCTGCATCAAGGTAGGATTACCCACTATGCAAGAGGAGCAGAAACCAATCCGTGTTCCCCACAAGCCAGTGCAGCAGCAGCGGTTGGGAGGAAGGCCGCCGGCGGGAGAAGAGCAGAGGTCTGGTTTGCCGGCGCCTAAGAATCACCGATACGGCGATACGGATACGGCGATACGATACGCGGATACGCAGATACGGCGATCGGCCAAAAACACTGATACTCCGATACGTAGGGTATATTTAAATTTTTAATTTAATACCCTAAGAACATCTCCAATGAAACCCTTATTCTTGCCCCCTTATTCCTCCATATAAGAGTCCTCTTATCCTGATTTCTCCTCTTATGTGAGTGCCATCTCCAACAATCCTCTCAATTCTAAACCGTTATAATTTACTGGACCCACATGTCAGCATTATCTTCTATTTTTTTTACCGTACCTTATCTTCTCCTCTCTTCTCATCCACACCGCCGCCGCCTTCAATCTCTCTAATCCCACTCCCCAGCACCACGCCGTGCCGCATAGGGCCGCCGCCTGCCACCAGAGCATGCGTCACCAGCTCATCCTGCTCGCCGGCGCCTCGCCGTACCTCCAGCTCCACCATCTCCACCGCCCGCTCCTACGTACAGCTCGCCACTCCGCGCCTCGAGCTCCGCCCCGCCGCCTGCGCAACTGGTCGCCGCGTCGCCGGAGTCCATCTCTCCAGTCCCTTCGGCACCGTCCAACGGCCTCTACCAGACCGGTGCAAAGACTGCAGCTGCTCGGCGACCTGCTACCTCAGCTCCAGGTGGCGACGCGGCGATGCCAGCACCCGCCGGCAGCCCAGTACGTATCGGCGACGGTATCGGCGAGTATCGGTTGCCGTATCCCGAATTAAAATCTTTATTTTTAAATCGTAATTACTCGATACTCCTCGATACGCGTATCGCAGCCGTATCCCGCCGTATCCCGTATCCCGCCGTATCGGATACCGGTACGTTGCCCTTCGGGACGTATCGGTGATTTGTAGGCCGGCGCGAGAAGGAATAAGAGAGGAGGTGCCTCTGACCGGTGGACCCGGCGGAGGAGATGAGATGAGAAGGCACAGCGGGCCCATACGGCCCAGTCCTGGGAGGGCATCCAGCCCAGTAGTAACAAGAATTTCTCGTTATTTTGGTCAATAACCCTATGATTAAAATTATACTAAAATGGTTTAGGTTTTACCGTTAAATGAACTATTAATTTTTTGCGATTAAAATGAACTATTAAAATGGTTGGAATAAAATTAAACAGTATTTTAAATTACTAAAATATACAGAATGGTTGATTTCTGAAATATGAGCACCAATGCAAAATTTTTACATCTTTGATCATCTCCAGTCTACAGTAAACTTGCATGTCCAGACAAGTTATTGCACTTGTAGTTCAATGCAGTTTGTACACGAATCGGGTGTGTCATTTCTGAGGGGAGCTCTGTCACATTCAAGATAATCTTACTATTTAAGAGTATTAAATAAAGTCTAATTACAAAACTAATTGCAGAACCTTAGGGTAATTCGCGAGACGAATCTAATGAGAATAATTAAGCCGATTAGCAAATGTTTACTGTAACATTACTGTAGCAAAAACATAGATTAATTAGACTTGTTAGATTCGTCTCGTAATTAAATTAGCACCCATCTGTCAAAAAAGTTTTTTAATTAGACTTTATTTAATAATTCTAAATGATAAGGTTTTTTTTGATGTGGGAGGGTTAAAATTTAGCCCTGAGGAAACGAACACCCAAAATTGCCATCCAAGAGCATAATGCAAGTGCTGCTATAGGCCCTTGCGCAAGTGTACGGAAGTATTCGATTTCAAGCAATCTTCCATGCTCTGCTCCTTGTAACCAAGACCCGAGAGAGAGGAGAGAGAGAGAGAGACTGCGGCGTACAAAAACAGCACCGCCGGCGCCGTAGTCGACGTGTACAACTACCGCTGCCGCAGGTGTGCTCCATCCTCTTATGTAACCACACCCACAAGGGCAACCGAATCACGCGCGTGCTGGCCGGGCATGTCTCCGATCGCACCAGAACCAAATTAGCTCGCACCAACCCGCGCGTGCCGCCGAGGACACACACAGTACTGCGCCACAGCCAGCGGCCGTTCAACGGCGCCGACACGACTCGCCATTTCCGTCCCTTCCTCCTTTCGTCGATCGGTCGGTCTCCTTTAAATGCGGGGAGCAAAGCAACGAGCACCGCGGTGCATGCCTGCCGGCCAGCCGACCGAGACAGTACTGCATCGATCGATCGTCGATCAAGAACCTGCTAGCCGGCCGGACAGCTGCCGTGTCAATGGCGGCGTTGAAGTTGCTGGGCGGTGAGATGAGCCCGTTCACGGCGCGCGCGCGGCTGGCGCTGGAGCTGCGCGGCGTGCCGTACGAGCTCCTGGACGAGCCGCTGGGCCCCACCAAGAGCGCGCGCCTCCTGGCCGCCAACCCCGTGTACGGCAAGATCCCCGTGCTCCTCCTCCCCGACGGCCGCGCCATCTGCGAGTCCGCCGTCATCGTCCACTACCTCGACGACGTCGCCTCCGACTCACGGCGCGGCGAGGAGGCCGTGCCGCCGCCGCCGCTGCTCCCCGAGGACCCCTACGAGCGCGCCATGCACCGCTTCTGGACGGTCTTCATCGACGACAGGCTGTGGCCGGCGGTGGACGCCGCCTCGCTGGGGCCGACGCGGGAGGCCCGCGCGCGGGCCGTCGCCGACGCCCGCGCCGCCCTGCGCCTCCTGGAGGAGGCCTTTCCTGGCCGCAGCGGCGGCAAGTGTTTCTTCTCCGGCCGCGACGCCGCGCCGGGCCTCCTCGACGTCGCGCTGGGCTGCTTCCTGCCCGCGGTCAGGGCCTGCGAGCGGCTCCACGGGCTCGCCCTCATCGACGCCTCCGCCATGCCGCTCCTGCAGCGGTGGAGCGAGCGCTTCGCCGCGCTGCCCGCCGCCGCGCGCGTCCTGCCGGACGCGGACAAGGTGGTGGAGTTCACCAGGTTCCTCCAGGCCAAGTTCGGGGTCGACCTCGCCAAATGACATGAACTGAGCATTTGAGCGACATTTCTGTTGTCTGTGTTGTTGTCCCCGAACGACCCCCCACCCCCGCGAGTGTTTTGCTTGCTGGCGGCGCCCATTCTGATTTGTTTGTGATTTCTTAAATTCTTGTTTAATGTCCGCTGTGTACTGAGAGGAATAAATTTGCCGATGCGTATTCTGTTGTCCTGCAAGAATTTCCACTGATTGTTAATGAAAAGAATGTCAACTGATGCTTGTGAACAAAACTTGAGCCGAGCTAAAAATTCAGCAATCATGCGTGTGACATGGACCCGTTTCTTGGCAAAAATTGAGACTGCTTCAGAAGCATAGACCCAATATGCTGTCTGTGGTTTCAAAATCATTCAAATTTCCATCTTATGCACTAGAGGAGAGGACATATAATTAGAGAAAGAGAAGGGATGCAAAGCTCTTACACCTGAACGACTCAAGGATATGGAGCCATGGAGGCCATCTGCAACCAACGGACCACTGACGCCATCATAAAAAGGCTTGACTAGTCTAGTGGTCTACTCTGGGACGAAAGCCTCAATGGCCTTCATATTTGTTTTCCCCCAATGTTCTACTATTGTTGCTTCTGAGAAACAACTGATAATTTGGAACTACCGTAAATCATATAAAAAAAGCAGACAAGCATAGCAAATACTTTATCACGTAGCTTTTCATAATGTCCTCATTCCAAACTCAGCCTTTTGGATGTGATTTGTAGTGAGTAACTAAAATTACACATCCATTATTTGAAAAGGCCGAAACAATTCCCATTATTCTGATAAGTATGGCAACAATAGCAGTAGGGAGTGTCTACCTCATGCCTGGGTATTTCAGGAGATCCTAGCACCCGAATTTTTCAACTATCAAATCTTGCTTTTGTGGATGAGATTTAATCCCACCTGGTAGGCAACAAAAATTCATCATGTATTTTAGAGGACCCTAGCACCTGAGTATTTATTTGCACCTTCTATACTCAAGAATTACATAAAAATAATCATTGTAACTCCAGTATAAAGTAGGTGTAACTCAAATATGATTGACTGTGATTCAAGGTGTGAGAAAAATTCATGTATTCAAGGCTCTAAAAAACACCCGGGGTTTTCCACCTTCAATGATTATTCATCTTTTAATGCATGCAACTTAGAAGAAGAAAAGGAGGGAGAGAAAATTCGAGTGCTGGATGGCCCCAAAATACCCAGGCATCCTTTGGCAATTCCGTAGCAGTATTATACATTATTTTCAATTACATGTTGTTAAAAAACCACAAAAAGAAAAACACTCTCTTAGTCCATCCGGTAAGAGTAGCATGCACAGTCAGCTTCAAAGATACTGTCAGCAATCAGGAGTCCAGAACAGATACAACTAACCGATTGCCAACTAAAAATCTAAGAACGACACCACAAAAGTGTTTTCAAATGCCAAGATATGTGAAAAAGAAAGCTAGCACTACAGCTGCGAGCCATGGCAAAAAAAATGTTTGATCTGCATTCATACATGGCTCTCATGATTCCAAGTGGTTACACAATGCTTTATTGTGGGATGGTGGCCATATGTCCCGGTGAACTAGTCAATCTTCTCATCTTCTGTGCTCGACACATGTCATGGTATGCACTTGCATAGGGGTTGACAGTTTCTTGGACACTCATTTGTCATTCGCAAGAACAAACGATGGCCTCTAAGTAAGATCACATACATACTGTTTCTGGCCCTTGATACAAAGAGGTAAAATATCCATGTAATACACTGCCTTTTGTCCTCAACAGAAATAGTGGAAGATTTCACTTTGAAGTTTCCAGCCCCTTTAGAGTACAGTAGGGAAAGTAAGAGCACATGAACCATTTCAAAACCTGAAATTAGCTATAATTACTAGAGAATCAAAATTGTGAATCTGGTATATCTTTGATGATAAATAGCAATGAGATTCATAACCAATAAAAATAGTGATTATGATGATATAAAATGCTTAGATCCCCTTTTTCCTTCCAATTCACCATTAATATGGACCTATGTTATTCCATTACAAATTGATGGAATGTGGTCAGAGGAAATTACTAATAATATGAATCATATGACAGGCTGTCACAGAGTGAACATGGATATGCTCAGCAAGCTACTCACTGCAGACAAATGAGAAAAAGGTAAACATTGGTACATTCCCAATGTAATTCATGGTGTCTAGAAAGTCGAATGCAAGTACATTTGGTTGTTCATCATATGTATCTACAAATACATAATTTTGATTACCTGATGCAAGAAAAAGTTGCATTTTAGTCATCTTCCAAACAATCTCAATGCAAGTGCATACACATCTTTCTTCTTTGCTGATGTAGATTCGGAAACCAATTTAACCGCCTAAAATTGAGAAAGAATAATTTAGAAAAAATAATTATAAATAATCAAACGACAATTTCCAGACAATGATATTATGCGTGAAATTTGATGGCCCAACTTTTTGCTGAAAACTTAAAATACAATAATGCGTTAAGTTGAGCATGCACCGCTGAAAGCGTGTGTCCCTTTGCTGTAAGTTCTCTAAGTTCATGCTCTAGAAATTCCTCTGATGGTGTTTCATCATCTGATGTTAACTTTCCCTCTATGAGGATTGTAATTTCTCCCTTTGGTTGTCGACTGGCAAAAGCTTCATTTGCTTCACCTAAAGTTCCACGCCAAACTGCAAAAATACACGCAAAGCTCAGGACTATATATCACGAACTCAAAAGGAATGGGATGGGTTTTAGCTTATATTTGCAGCTACAGTTCCCACATAGTAAATGAGGGCTCAGTTGCAAATAACTCGGAGCTAAAATGGAACACAAGTAATTCAATCAAATTGGATGTTCCAAATAATATGCAAGTGGGACTGGATCAGCAGATAGTTGATTCAGCAATACAGCTACACACACTGCAGTGCTCTAAGAGAAAATACCAGCTCAACTATTATAATTGTACAAGCAGTTGATTCAGCAAAAAAAAATTGGAAGACTACCTCTTCATGTAATTTGGTTATCTCTCTTGCAAGAATCATGACCTGTACACAACATGAAAATGAAAACAAAACCATTAGAAGGCTACAAAGAACCAGCAGACTTTAACCTTTTGTTAATCAAATCTGCTAATACAGGCATATGACTATTAATTATTGCAACACAGAGTCACAGATACATCACATTGTACCCATACATACAGAAATAATATTACCGGGGCTGCCATACTTTTTTTTTTGTTGAGAATGTACTGCCGTACTATATTATAAACATAATAATGATTTATAGATCATGTAATTGCATCCAGAAGTGACGGTTTTTGTTACCTAGAATCACCAAAAGATGAAGCAGCATCAACAAGAAATTGATGAATGGCATGAGGAGGAACATAGAATATTTGTGTTGCAGCTTCACGAGCAGATATATCTCAAGTCTGTCTCTTCTTGACCGAGCATGCTTTGGTAAAAAAACCAACTAAAATTAAAAATCAGGACCGACTCCATATTCTGAAAAATGGATATGAATTGAGTGAAGTAGGAGTATATTATACCAAATGTGAATTCATTAGACGGCAATCCCGAGGCAGAAAGGGCAGCAATTGCAGCAGAAGGCCCAGGAATGGGAATGACAGGGATTTTCTCAGTTGCACATTGTCTAGCCTGTGAACAATGGGATACCATGCTTAAGGAGAAGCAAGATCTACGTAGAAAGAATTTGGTGCCGTTCGCCGATAATATGTATTTTATACTTTCAACAAGCTGATTATATATGACATGTTCACGGCACAGTGACTATGGAATAGCCATTGTTTGCTTCTTCATAATAAGAGTGTGGCGGATAGAAATATTCATCTAATAGACAATCCCTGTATGGTGCAATTTGCAAAAGAAAGTGAGATTCATTGACTCACTAATTCCACACCAGGGTCACTAATGCCTGGAGTGCCAGCATCACTTATCAACGCAACCGCTTCACCTTCATGAAGCCTCTTTATGATATTGGGCTCTCTTTCACGCTCATTGAATTTATGGAAGCTAAGCTGCATATATAAAGATTAAGTTTAATTTTCATGCCCCATAACAAGGTGCAAATCTTGATCCTCTTGGAAATTTGAGTATGAAATTAAACTCACAAGAGGTGTCTTGATATTGTAATGTTGAAGCAACTTTCCAGAATGCCTTGTGTCTTCAGAGAGTATCACATCAGCACATTTAAGGACACGCAGTGCTCTGCGCAAAGAAACACCTAGCTTAATGCCCGAAATATGTGTTTCAGCAAATGATCAATAGCATAATGATTCTACAATTGCATGTAGTTTCCAGTCAAAAAGTCTCAAGATCCAAGCATGAGAATAACATAATAAGATGTTTGCTGAAAACAAGTTCGTTAGGGCCTCCTCCACACATTAAAGTTGAAGAGGCTTGATGGGCCTACTGTTCTAGAGAGCTGCAAAATGTATTGTCTTTGGTATGAATGAAGGAAGAACATTTCTTTGCAACACATTCTCTTTTGTTAAAAGAAACTATAGATCGTGTAATAGGAATGTAATCAAAATCTAAACAACATTAGACAATGACTATACTTGAAATTGTTCCATAACCTAAATTCGCAAAAAGCCTTTTCATGTGTGAACAGGTTAGGAATCGAGGAAATAAAAAAAGAAAAGCAGTCAAAGCAAAGGACCTTAAGGTGATATCTTCAAGGTTTCCAATTGGTGTTGCCACGAGATACAGACCTGATTCCAGATCCTGTACAGTAAAATGAGATACCAACAGGAAAAGGCATCATGAGACAAGCAATGGATAATCAGTCAATTGGTTTTTCTTTCTCTGGAAAGTGAGTTGATGCCTTAAGTGACAGAAAAAAAAGCAAGGTGAAAATGTGTAGCGCGAAGCCCAATTGTCCATTCTTACATCTTGAGTATTTTCCTCGTTTGTTAATCTAAATTTGAGAATAGCTTAGATGGAGCCATGCAGAGTATTCATAGAGGTACAAGTACAACTTCCTATGAGTAATCTACCACTCATCGGTGCCTCCGTGGATCTAATTTTGAGAATAGCTTAGATGGAGCTATAATTCCCATAATGCTATGCATAAACAAAAATGTAGAATGGCGGGCGCGAGCTGGCTGT
Source organism: Eragrostis nindensis (assembly GCA_012490785.1). Classification (NCBI taxonomy): domain Eukaryota; kingdom Viridiplantae; phylum Streptophyta; class Magnoliopsida; order Poales; family Poaceae; genus Eragrostis; species Eragrostis nindensis. The sequence goes on along the minus strand of JAAXCT010001551.1, from coordinate 114,372 downwards.
CTGAGATCATGCCGTAGGTTGTGCCTTTAGGTGTTGGTTGTCTCCATTCTGTCACGGGCGCGAATGTAACTATACAATCCGGATCTGAGCCTTCTTAGGCTATGTACACTTTATTCTTCTCCTTAATGAAATGACACGCAGCCAGTGGCGAGTCTAGGGTCCAACTTGGGGGTGGGCCGAAATCAATTTGGGCTTGTGAGGGTGGGCCGAAAGGAGAAAAAAATCAAAAAAAAAGAAAAAATGATGCTACAGTATGGAAAAAATGATTGGGCTGAATCTGGGGGTGGGCCGAGGCCCACCCGGCCCACCCCTTAGACTCGCCACTGCACGCAGCTCTCCTGCGCGTTCGAGAAAAAAAAATGTAGTGTTCTGAAACCAGCAAAATCCTAAAAATCCCCTGAGTGCGCCCGAAAACCACTGTGTCCATACTACCATCTCACTCCAACAAGCACTACCAAAAAATCATTGGTGCTGCTGTGTCTGGGACAGGACGTTACCGGTTCCGAAGCGGCCTGCTCCGGTGAGCCACTAAAGGCGGCGGTGGAGAGGCGGCGAGCGAAAGAGGCCGTGCCCGCGGAGAGCATGCGGAGAGGAGAGGCGAAGCCGCCGCGGTGGGGGATGGCTAGGGCTGGTGCCAGGACTTGGAAGCGGAGCAGCGACGCCATGGGAGACGGCGGCGGCGCGCGGAGCGGAGCAAGCTCTACGGCGAGGGGTCGGCGTGCAGATACCGCAGGAGCCGCAGGCACCGTTGGATTTGATCCTGACGGCCCAGATGGCCATTAAAACCAGTACACTAAGCTGCAGATATGTCGATTACGGTACTGATTGAAGTCGAGCATATGTTTATGGGAAAATTAGTTCAGTAGCATCGAAAGTTCATTGTTCACGGAAAATACCATCGAAAGTTCGTCGCTTCGGAATGTAGCACTGAAAGTTGCTTTGTACTCTGAAATTGCCATTTTGTTTAGAACGGCTAGGGGAAAAAACACTAATGCCCTTGAGCCATCTCATCAGGAGATATTGGGCCGTCCCTTCTCTGTTCGATACAGGTGCGTGGAGCTTCTCAGCTGCCGCCGCCCCCCGCTCTTGGATTCAGCTGCCGCCGCCCCTGCTCTCCTTCACCCGCGGCAGCCCCTGCTCCCTCCTTCACCCGCCGCGCGCCCCTGCAGTTCGTCGACGAGGTGCGCCCCTGCTCTTGGATTCAGCCGCCGCCGCCACTGCTCCCTCCTTCACCCGCGGCCGCCCCTGCTCCCTCCTTCAGCCGCCGCGCGCCCCTGCAGTTCGTCGACGAGGCCCGCCACTGCAGTTCGACGACGAGCCCAGCCACGACCCGCCCAGCCACGACGAGCCCAGACGCGCCCAAGTCGACGACGGGTCAATGGATTGGCTGAAGTGAACTGATGCAGATCAAGTTGATGACGAATCCTTCTCAAATCCCCCATGAGAGCGACCATGCTTCTGTGCTAACGCCATGTTGATCTGAAATCTGAATGAATGTTAGTGCAATCTGAACATGTCCATCTAATTTAGTCGGGCGGCAGCCCTTTTTTTTTTTTTTTTGATAGTGCGGATGTTCTTTTTGGATGCAAATGGGTACAGTACAAGCACCCACACCAATCTGAACAAACAAGCAAGGGCAAATTGTCCAGGAAACAAGAGAATGCTATTTTCCGAGTAGTTATGCACCTTTTAGTGGTATTTTCCATTAGTAGAAACTTTCGGTGGTATTTTCCGTGAACCTGGAACTTTCAGTGCTACACAACCAATTTTCCCTATGTTTATTACGACGGCACTGATTGAAGTCGAGCATATGCAGTGATTGCCCAGTCATCAAATATCAATGCGACTTTCCCAGTTCCCTTGTCAAGATCAGGAAGGCGTTCACAACGAACGTACACGTCGACGAACATGCAGAGACAAGAAAAACTGAATCCTCTTGAGTAAACTGACAAGAGAAAGTTACATTACTTTAACAATATCACACACAGCATTATTTCTTGACTCTGGAACACATTTTCAATTTTTATGTCTTTTTATGAACTTTCTTTGAATGAGATCGACACGACTAAAGATTATAGTTCTCCACGGCACAAAGAAAAATAGTGATCCAAACCACAACCACAGTCCAAGTATATATCCACCAACTGTCCAGTAGAAGACGTATACAGCTTCAAATTCTTTCTTCCCATCCATTGTCAGTACACTTGAACCATTGGAACATAACATGTTCAATGGGAATCCACAAAGCCCATAGTTGTTGCTGTAAATTGAAGGATCGGCTAGTGTTTGGAATTGATTACCAGTTGGTATCTCACCCGAGAGCATATTATTAGAGAGATTCAGGGAACTAAGAGATATCAGTCCGGAGATGCCTGAAGGTATATGACCAAATAGTTCATTCCATGATAGGTCAAGTGACTCCAGTAGTTTTAAATTGCCAATGTCCTGTGGAATGGTACCAGATATTTGGTTTCTTGATACGTTCAGGAACCGAAGGCCTTGAAGGTTTGTTATCTCATTGGGGATCTCACCACGGATAGAATTGTTTGATAAATCAATACCGGTCATAAGTGCAATTGACCCTTGAAACTCATATGTCTGTTTCTTCCAGTTCACATCAACCTGGTCAGAGTAGAAGAAGTCGGCTTCTAGATGTAAAATCTGATGATGGACTCTCAACTTCATATTGAATTCGGTCTGTGGCTGGATCATGGATGTTAAATTGGTGATAGTATGCTGTATGGTACCTTCTAAATTGTTGCTAGCCAGGTCCAGCAGTTGCAGATGAGAGAGCTGCCATAGCTGCAAGGGAATACTGCCATTTAACATGTTCGACCGCGACCGAAGAATCCTTAGCAAAGGCAAACCTTCACCAATCCATTGTGGAATTGCACCTGACAAGTAATTACCACCAAGATCGAGGACAGACAACACCTTCATGTTCTTGAGTACTTCTGGAAAGCCCCCCGTGAATCTGTTATTAGCCAAATGCAATGACTCCAACGAAAAGTTAGAGTTTGAGGATATTGGGACATCCCCTGAAAGTTCATTGTTAGATAAATCCATGAACATCAGGTCCTGCAAGTCCCACAGGCAGCTAGGTAATTGCCCATATAGTTTATTGCTAGACAGGTCCAAGATTTCCAATGAAGTCAATTGGCAAAATGACTCAGGCAAGCGTCCTGAGAAATTGTTGGTGTCAAAGGCAGCGGTGATCAATTTCTGGCTGCTGAAGTTTGGGACGGCGCCAGTGAATTTGTTGCTGCTCAAGGAAAGGTAGTTAAGTTCTTTGAGCAATGCAAGTGTTTCTGGCAGCTCACCTTCCAACCGATTGTTGTTGAGGTCAAGATCTTGCAGTGCTCTCAAATTGCCAATTTCAGGTGGAACTGTGCCTGTGAGGTTGTTGAAGTTCAAAATTAGTATCACAAGCTGAGTCAGGTTCCCTACTGATGAAGGGATCGGTCCGATCAGACAATTACTTCCCAAGTGCAGCATCTGCAGGCTGGCCATGCCTCCGATCTCTGCCGGAATTATGCCGGTGAGGTTGTTGCTGAAAAGCGACAGTCGCTGCAGCGTCTTTGCCTCGCCGATCTCCGGCGGGATGCTTCCGGTGAAGGAGTTGTAATGCAGGTAGATCAGAGTAACATCAGGCCAGTTCTTGAACACGTCAGGTGGGATCGTACCCGAGAGCCTGTTCCTTGACAGGTAAAACTCCCTCATCTTGCTCATCCCGGCGAAGGACGGCGGCAGCTCGCCGGAGATGTTGTTCATGGACAGGTCCAAGAAACTGAGGCTCGCCATGTCCCCCATCTCCGGCGGTAGCGAGGAGACCAGCCGCGTCGCCCGGAGGTCGAGCCGTTCCAGTTTCCGAAAGCCGGCAGAGCGACGCCGGGATGGCACCGCTGAGCGAGTTGTTGCGGAGGACGAGGACTCGCAACGCCGGAAGCGCCCCTAGCGCCGCCGGGACGCCGCCACCGCTGAAGCCGTTGTCGGCGAGATCGAGCGAGACGAGCGAGGTTAGTTCGGAGACAGCGGCGGGGATGGCGCCGGCAAGGCGGTTGCCGCTGAGGTTGAGGTTGGTGAGCGCCGGGAACGCCGCGAGGTCCAGGGCCCCGAGCGCGCCGGCGAGCCCGGCGCCGGGGAGCGCGATCCCGGCGACGCGGCCGGACGCGGCGCACGTGACGCCGGCCCACGAACCGCAGGCCGTGCTCGCCGTCGCGGCGGACCACGAGGAGAGCGGGGAGCTGCTGCCGTTGCGCGGCGGCCATTGCAGCGTGGCCTTCCACCGCAGCAGCGCCTGGGCTTCGGCGCCGGCGGCAGATGGTGGAGATACAACGGCGGTGAACACGCGCACCAGTAGCTGGAACGTGGTGAGAATGTAGAGGAGGCGGCAGATCAGCTTGTGGGTGGTCGTTAGTCGTTCCCCTAGCCGCCATGGCGATGGCACCAACTGAAAATTCAGAGGTGATGTTAGTATACGCTCGTTGTCGTCGTCCGGAGTCCACCTCGCATACAAGTCCAAATTTTCTTCTGCGTGAAACGGCTGGTAAGAGTATAGAGACGTGGAGTTCCCAGTGCCACGGCACAGTGCTCAGTCGTCGAGTCATAGTGCTGGAGAAAGTGCCAAACAAGAACGGAACTTCCTTAACTGCTGTTGACCTTTCAGGTCCAATGACCATGTTGTGACAGTTGTCGTCGTCCGGAGTCCACCTCGCATACAAGTCCAAACAGAACTTGGACCTGTCAAGACGTGTGCGCCACATATGATGAAAACCGCTAACTAATTGCTGAGGGGTGAAATCTGTCTAGTTTCAATACTTCAAGGGTGTATGATAGATGTCTGATATTAGAGTTGGAGGTTGAAAATAAGGACCATGAGAAGCTGAAAAGGCAATTTATCGAGTGATGTATGTCTGATCCAAAGTAACATATCCGTGTGAAAATTAATGTTCTTGTTGAATGCATGCAAAAAGGATTGTATTTTTACAATCACCTATATATGCCCGATGAGGTAAAGGCCATCCAGCGAAAAGGCTTGTAGCAAGAGACTCGGTAGCATCTCAGGTTCTGGGTTCGACTCTCCGCACTACTAGAATTCCCTATTTTCCCTTAGAATCGTTATTTCGTAGGGAGCTGAGCACACATTTGATTCTTTTATTGCCTACATTTAATTAGTTTATTATTATTATTATTATTATTATTATTATTATTTATTTCCACTCATTTGCTTTGTATACTAGTGACAAATCACACTGAAAAAGATGGAACAAGATGAAAAATTTTATTTCATCCATTAGAAATACACGGGTCAGGATTCAGATGCTCATTAGGCATCACATATAACTTGGCTACCTACTAAGCGAGAGTCAACGATCTACACGCGCAGCTAGTTTCTCTGCATCCATGGCACTAACAATCATCTCCATCGCTAGCAGCAGAACCCCTCACTAAAACCTGAATACAAAATATCTTGCTTATCTTGCTTAATTAGAAGAATATAATCGATACACATGCCACGGGACGGTAGTAAGCATGGTTAGGAACATTCAGAGGATACCTGAATCTTGTGGATTTCTTGCCTCACGCTCCCATCGAATCTTGTGCAGGGGCAACTCGTTGCCCCGGATCTTGGACCCATGGCGCTCCTTGTTCAGGTTTTCCCAGGGCGCCTTGACATGCCTCCTGCTCCTCATGTCTGTAAAGGAAGAAAAAATATGATACAAGTTGTTCTATCCTCAAGAATATTGCCACAGCAACAACGAAACAGAGAACAACCCATTTCAGCATATCCAAATGGAGGCATGAGCAGAACAAGAGCAGCAACCTTGCAAAGAAGATTTGGGGGTGCAATGGCGTCATTTGATCTGCTTAATCTTGACTTTTTTGGCCTTGTGGGTGCATGTTTATGAGATTGGGGGGGTGCGATTGTGGTAATTAAATGAATGATAGCACTAATTTTTCGTTGAGCGCTGGGTGCGGCCGCACCCACACCACCATATGTGGCTCCGCCCCTGGCTGGGAGGCGCGTCCTCCACAGATCTGCAGGTGGAGGAGAAGAAGATTTGGTCTGGGGGGATATGCTGCCAAAAGCATACATGAGACATCATATTCATTTCATTTATCCATGTTTCTATTTTTATAAATCGTCTCTATTAGAAAAAACCAATCATGGTATATACTACCAGATACTGTGTACATAATCTTTCCCGATAATTTTGTTATGAGAGGCCAACATTTCTATTACTTTTAAATATTTTTCTTGAGTACCTCACCATTTCCTTATAAGGAATATTGCGTTTTTTTACCCCTAATTTGCCTTTCAATTGCGATTTTACCCCTCTTTTTTTAACTTTGCGATTTTACCCCTGGTTTTTCTAAATGAAGCAAGATTTTACCCCTGATTTGCTTCAAAACTAGGGGTAAAATCGCAACCACAAGGGTAATTTCTGGCTTCATTTTGAAAAATCAGGGGTAAAACCGCAAAGTTCAAAGGGGGGGGGGGGGGGGGGGGGGGGGGTTAAAATCGCAATTAGGAGGCAAATCAGTGGTAAAAACGCAAATGCCCCTTATATTAGTAAATCCATATTTTTATATAGTTTGACCAATTTGCCAACAATGCATTCCTTATAAACTCATTAACCACAATTATTGTGCTTATATATAAACAGTGGCGAGTTCATACCAATCTTACAGTGATAGTGATAAGAACAATACGATATTTACAGGATTTATAGAAATTTAGCTTGCACTACCTTTTTTTAAGTTACCATGCAATATTCTAGGAAATCATTTGCGGGGAGGCAACAACTCATGTAATCTTGCAAGGTATACACTATTTTTCTTAATTCTTTCTTCAAAGTCAAATCAAAATACTACTTAATTGAAAGAAATATTATTTAGTGCAGAAGACGAGATTTTTCATTGATCCTTTATAGTGGTCTTGCGTATAAAAAATTCATCCTTTTTCAATAGCTTACTGCACCTTTTGTTTTCATTTTAATTGTGAAGGCTACTTATTTTTCTTTTTGGATAAAATTCAGACTTCAGATTTTATGTTGCATGCTAAATGCTGGCTTGTCAGAAGTTGACGGGTAATTAAACAAGATACTAGTGACAAGGTAAAGATGAGGTGATCTTGTAGGACTTTAATTCAAAGAGTAAATATATATTTATGACTCACTCATATTAAAAAAAACTTGTGAAAATCACCGAACTCACAGCACGGTTGATGATCCAACAACAAGACAAACAACAACCTTGGTCGTCAATTAGTCATGGGACATCATCGACATGCAACTTTCGTCACAAGTCAGAACATGCGAAACTTTATTTCTGCTGCAGAGAAGTAAACATTCACACACATACATGAACATAGTTTGAAGAAGGATAACAGTGATGGCAAGCAAAACATTATTCATAACGACCTGTCGCTAAGACTGGACATAGCTATATGTCTCTCAGAGGCATCACAAAGGTTTGCATCAGCGGCGGTGCAGCATATTATGGCAGATACTAATTAGCGCGGGCAAGTAAAGTCAGCGGGGCATGACCTTCCACATTTGTTGAGAAGAGCATTGACATTGACGGTGATGCCCCCGACGCAAAGGCAGGCGCAGACTGCGGCCTCAAGATCGGTTACTCCATGAAGCAACGCGCAACATTGGCTATTCGGGGTGATGAGGGGCAGGTTGAGGCAAGCACTGAGCTGGACACTGCTGTACCTGCAAGTGGTGACAGTGCTCGTCGGCGGTAGCGGTGGAGCTGGGCTAGAGCAGTTGGGCTGGCAACCATGAACAGAGACCAACAACACAAGGCTCATGGTGGCCAGGAGTGCAGTGGAGGCTGTGAACTTGGAAGCCATGATTGTTTGCTACTGCAAGCACTGAGAGGAAGCTACTGCAGGCACTGAGAGGAAGCTGTGTGCGTTTCTCGCTGTGGAGATTGTGTGAACAATGTCAGGTATTTATAGGAGAATGCGTTGCGTAAAGAAGGGATCAGACTATGGGGCAGAATGGTGAGGTGTCACCGCCGAGAGGAGTACGTGCATGCATGCATGGAAGCAAATACTAATATATGTGCTTCTTGCTGGGACGTGTCCCTGCCAGGTAAGTGATTTCTGCATCCATTGACTTCGAAAACGGTGCAGTGCTCTTTTTTATTCTCGTCTCGGTCTAGATACGGCCGAGCGAGTGGTAATAATGCATGTCGGCAGAATGCGGCTGTTAGACTATGTTCGAGCATGTACGTACGTTCTATGAGTGACAAGTGTTCTAGTACTCAAAATGCAAAAAAAAAAAAAATGCATGGCTAGCCAGCTGTGCGCGGTGCCTTTCATTAGTTTCCATCTCGCTTGTTTGTGTTTTAACTAGCCCTTCATCCCGCGCACCTGCACGGGCTATAAACTTTGTGATGTTGTGTAATTTTTTTTATTTTTTATTAGTATTTAATTTTCTATTTCTTTACCCTGCAGATTTGAAATTTTCTTTTTTTTTTTTTTGCGAGAGAAAGGGAGCTTTATTGATTATTAAGGTGGTTCATTACAAGATGGCAAAACACGCTCAGCCTCAACCAGTTCCTTAACAGCATCAGGAATACCCGAAAAGAAAACACGGGATTCTCCTAAACGACACGCGCGTTGCGCCAGAACGTGCGCAACTTTATTTTGCTCCCTTCCTACCTTGCAGACCTCCAGTGCCTGAAGTTGCCGCCCTTCTTCTCTAGCATCATTGATAACAGGAGCGACTAGAGACCGATCACTTGCACGATCCCTAAGCTTCGCGACAACGCTTGCACAATCCGACTCCAGAATGAACTGATGGTCAGGCCATCTCATGGCTAGGCGAACACCATCAAGACAGGCAGCGGCTTCTGCTTCCTCAGCGTCTCTGCAATGAAACAACACCCGCCAAGCAAAGAGCAGAGATTGACCAGCAGAGTCTCTAATTACCACACCCAGTCCAGCCTGACCAGAGTCTTCTACAAAAGCCCCATCAACATTAATCTTTAAACACCCTAATCTCGGAGCAGTCCATCGTTGGATCTCCCTGCAGGCTTGTCTTCCACTCACACTAACGCTACTGCCCACCTGCTGCTTGCCCTTGCCAACAGTGGAAGTGTTTTGTTGCCGAATCATGAACAAGCTATCCATGTACCTTCTCAGAAAAATCACCGAGCCTTCTATGGATAATTTCTCCCCTGCCTGTAGTATCCCATTCCTCACATTCCATGCTCGCCAAAACACCATGACAAGATGCGACATCATCTCAATAGAAAACCTGTCAATTAGCATCAGTAGCCAATCGGGCCCTGTCTGCACTAACACATCATGTGGTGGTAACTCCCAGAATTCTGCCATGGCATACCGAAGCGCTGATGCATGCGGGCACATAACAATCGCATGAAAGACATCTTCTATAGGAGCACCACATAATTCACAGGTACTCAACTGATCCAGGTGACGATAACGTTTATTAGCCCTAGTGGGGAGGCCATTATTCACTACTTTCCACGCAAACACCCTCACCTTCGGAGGAACCTGGAGCTTCCATAATTTCTTCCACTGGCTACGCACACCATCAGGAGACGAACTGCTGCCAGTTGCTCCCAAGTTATGATTAATTACCATTGCCAACTTATATGCACTCCTCACAGAGAATATACCTGACTTTTCCTTACTCCATGCAACTGTATCTCGCACCCCAGTACTGGGCAGCTTGATCTTTAGAATCTCAGCAACATCCCATGGATAGAAATATCTCCTAACCAAAGCCTCATCCCAGCACCTTGATTCTTGGTCAATCAAATTGGAAACCCTCCTCAACCGGCAGGTACGCACACTCCCAGATGGTTTCATGTCATGAGGCCACGGAATCCAATTATCACGCCAGATGCGAATGGATTTGCCGTCTCCAACTCGATAAATAACCCCATGCTTCAGTAGCTCTAAACCATACTCAATAGCCCTCCAAGTAGGAGAAGCTTCACCTGCAACCACTGTATCTAGTAAATTTCCTTGGGGAAAATACTTTGCTTTAAGAACACGAGCACAAAGGCTCTCCGGATGCGCAATCAGCCTCCAGGCTTGATGAGCCAATAACGCCTGGTTCATCAGTCGCATATCTTTGAAACCGAGCCCTCCATGAGACTTTGGTAGAATCATTTGCTCCCAAGGTATCCATTGTACCTTTCTCCGTCCTCTATCTGAACCCCACCAAAAAGCTCTAATCTGCTTCATCAAATCATCACACAACGTTAGTGGGATTTTAAACACACTCATAACATAAGTAGGTAGGGCCTGCGCCACTGATTTAATTAGTGTTTCCTTAGCAGCTGAAGACAAATCCTTCTCTTTCCAACCAACCATGCGTTTCATGAACCGTTCCTGTAATGGCTGTAAGTTCCCTCTTCTAACTCTTCCATAAGGTGTCGGCAAGCCCAAATATTTTTCCTCGAAATCAACACGCTGCACGCCCAGCGTAGCCCTGACTTGCTCCACCAAGTTCTCGTCCCTATTAGGATTGAGAAGGAGTGAGCACTTGGCCGGACTGAGCAACTGCCCAGTGCATCTCTCAAAAACTGTGATTGTATCTCTGACAGTTGCAGCTTGTTGCACATTTGCCCGGAAGAACAACAAACTGTCATCGGCAAATAACAAATGTGACACACTTGGGGCTCGACGACACACTTTAAGGCCATGTATATGTCCCAAACTCTCCTGGTGCTTCATTAAGATGGAAAGGCCATCAGCGACTAATAGGAAAAGATAGGGCGACAAAGGATCACCTTGACGAAGACCTCTCGACGGGATAAAGGGACACAAAGGTGCCCCATTGAAGCGAACAGTGTAGCGAACAGTAGTAACACAAGTCATCACCCACTGCACCCACTGATTATGAAAGCCCAGCTTCACCAACAAAGCATTAAGAAAACCCCAATCGACACGGTCATACGCCTTCGATAAATCCAATTTGTACGCACCAAACTCCCCTCGATCACCATCACCCTTCTGTATAGCATGTATGCACTCAAAGGCAATTAGAGCGTTATCAGTAATTCTCCTACCAGGAACAAAAGCACTCTGTTCCGGAGCAATAACAGAATCAAGAATTGGCCGGAGCCTATTTACCAAACACTTTGAGATGACCTTGTAAATAACATTACATAGACTTATAGGCCTGAAATCTTTCAACTCCTCAGGATTTGACACTTTAGGAATCATGACAATAGCAGTATCGTTAATACCCACCGGCAAGCTGCCATCAACAAAGAACTGCTGCACCGCTGCAACGACATCATGCTTCACTATTGCCCAGTGTTTCTGGAAGAATCTCGGTGGAAACCCATCTGGTCCAGGCGCCTTCAGAGGCCCCATCTGGAACAAGGCATCTGCTATCTCCTTTTCTGTGAATGGTTTACACAAATCATCATTAATCTCTTGTGAAATTTTTGGCTGAACTAAACCCAGTAGCTCATCAGGAACAACGGCGTCATCGGCCTTGTACTGCTCGCGGAAGTAATTATGTACCAATTGCTTCATTGCTCTAGGCTCGTCACACCAATCACCATTAGGCAATTTTAGCTTCCTTATTTTATTCTTCCGAGCTCGCCATATAGATTGACGGTGAAAATAGCTTGTGTTTCTATCTCCCTCTCGTAGCCAGGTAATTCTAGAGCGCTGCAGCCACATCATCTCCTCACGATATAGTAACTCATCCATTCGGTCCGTAACGGCGCGAACCTCTGCCCTCGTATGATTAGGTATGCTTTTCACTTCTTCTAGCTTTACCCTCAGCGCCTCCAATTCTTTGGTAACAGAACCAAAGTTTTGTCTGCTCCAAGTGCGCAGCGCCCTCTGAACACGACTAAGTGCCGCCATAACCCCTCCAAGACATTCACGATCCGGAGCAGAACACCAAGCCTCCTTTATTTCAATTGCCAAAGACTCGAGTCGCTCCCACATGATCTCATATCTGAAAATACGAGGGCAATTTCTCTCCCATGCCTCCTTCCTAACCACTAGCAGCAGTGGGCAATGATCAGAACGTGAGGATACAAGGTGATGCAGAACCGCGTCACCAAAAATATCCCGCCACTTTGTATCAGCTACTGCCCGATCCAATCGAACCTTGACGTTTGCCCCCGCCTCTCTACCATTGTCGTATGTATAGGGGAGACCCACAAATCCAATGTCCGTAAGATCACAATCAGCCAACGCATCCCTGAAATTTTCCATTTGCCTCTCCGGTCTTGGACATTGTGAGAAGTGCTCGAAACCCCACATTGCTTCGTTAAAATCTCCTATGAGCAGCCATGGTGTATCAGCAACACCCCTCAGTCTTCTCATATGCTCCCACATAGACGGCCTGTCTTCCGTTCTCGGTTCACCATACACAAACGTTACTCTGAAAAAATCCTCATCCTGATTCTCCCTGACCAGCACATCAATATATCGAATGTGCTTCTCCAGCAGCTGAACCTCCACTGTCTCATGCCAGAATAGAACAAGACCACCTCCCTGACCAACACTATCCACCGATAAACAATTCTTTAACCCAATTCTCCACCGCAGATTTTCCGCTCGCTTACCCGATCTCCTTGTTTCACAAAGGAACACCAACTTTGGACTTTTGGTTCTTACCAGAGCGACAAGCTCTTGAACTGTCCGAGAGAGTCCCAACCCTCGGCAATTCCAGCTCAATATATTCATTGCTCCAAATCTCCACAATAACTCGCAGACTGGAACGAACCGTGCCGACAAACCGATTGTGGCTTCAGGTGGGTGGATTCCTCACCGAAATCCCCTTGTCACCCCCCACCACAGAATCAGAATGACGGGAAACAAGGTCGAAACCAGCACTAGAGCCTGGGGTATACCGTCGACCCAAGGCCACGGTGAAACAACAACTCCGTCGGCCCAAGGCCACGGTAAAACAGCAGCTCTGCCGACCCAAAGGTCACGGTAACACAGCAATCGGCAAGCCCCCCTGAGCGGGAGGAGTCGTCCTACGCCTGGTAGTACCGGACGTAGACGTAAAGGATATCGAGGCCAGTAGAGACCCGATCAGATCACACCAAAGAGAGCGCTGCAAAATCGCCTTCAATTCACCAGGCGACTAGGATTGCAGCCGAAGACTTACTCGCAGCCAAAGACCACGTAACTCTGAAAAAACAACCACGTAGAACTCATCTGCAATTTGCCTTTCCCCGCCATGGCAGCCAAGAATCGCTGCCGGGAACTTCATACCCCGGCAAGACGCAGCCTTGCAAGGATGCAACAGGCTGACCGGCCTCACATCCTGGCCGGCGTCAACGGAGAGCGGCGGCGCCGCCGGTCAGGGACGTCGGAAACCTAGTCGCGAGCCACCTCCAAATCGCCTCCGGGTTTTCAGGAAAAAAAAAACGATTCGTCCAACCTAGCGACATACCTACTTCGTTCTCGCCGGATGGACATGTGACCGATTTGAAATTTTCTTTGAACAGACTATTGGGAAAACTTGTTTGTTAATTGATTTTTTCTCATCCGTATACATTTAGATATTCTCAAACAGTTAAATGGTTCTCCTAATTTGTATCATGTTAGTCATTAGTGTGTCGAGTAATTATTGTGCAAGTATTTTTGACATGGTTATAGCTAGGGCTGGACTACCGAGCCAGCTCGGCTCGGCTCGGTCCAGCTCGTTAGGATAACGAGCTGGCTCGGCTCGGCTCGTTAAGATAACGAGCTGGAATGCTGGCTCGGCTCGGCTCGTTACGAGCTCGAGCTAGCTCGCGAGCCAGCTCGTTAAGCTCGCCATCGCTCGCCTCGAGCACTTCCGCTGTGACTTGAAGAAGAAGACAACAACCACGGCACTTGGTACATCTTCACGCTCTTGAGCATCATGGCGCATCAGGCGGGGAGGCGGAGGCCAACGTCGCAAAGGTGATCGCGGCAGGGAGGGGAGGGGCCGGTAACGTGGAGGAACGGCGGGGAGCCGGCGCCACCGTGTGAGGTGAGGAAGGGGTGAAACCACCGCGTGAGGTAGAGGAGGGTGGCATCGCCTGGCTTGAGCTGTCGGCTGCCGCGCATCGCGCCGCCTATCCGCGGTTTGGATCTCGATTCGGTCCCCTTCCGCCGTTGCCATCGTCATGAGAAGAGCGGTGAGGACAACGAGCTCATGCTCGCCATGAGCTTTGGCGTTGATGGCTGCAACGTCGGTGACGGAGGGGAAGGAAGAGGGGAGTGTTGCAACGGGGAAAGAAGGCACCGGCAACCTCATGAAGCTCCACCGGACAAGCCTCTTCTTTTTCTTGATGAGCTCGTTTGGCTCGCGAGCGGCTCGCGAGCCAGCTCGAGCTAGCTCGTTAAACGTAACGAGCTAAAAACCTGGCTCAGCTCGTTAGAAAAGGTGAACGAGCCGAACCGAGCCGAGCCGAGCCAGCCACGAGCCGAGCCGAGCTAACGAGCCACGAGCTTTTCGTCCCGCCCTAGTTATAGCTGAGGAAAAAAAATGTTTTTTTAGGCTGAAAACAATGGGAATTTGAAATTGGGTGCACGTTCTCTATTTCGAGCTACATTGGCAGCCTTCTAGGTTGCCTTTACCATACGTTTTGGAACTGTTCTAGGATGATTAAATTTCAAACGGAAATTCTTTGTTTTGTGGATGATGCACTAGTTAAGAATTCTTTGAGATACTTGGACTGAAAAGAAAATTTATCCTTTCATCTTTCCAATCTTTTTCAGGTCATTCGACTGAGCAAGTTCCCTTTTTACTACCGCCTTACTTCCCGTCTTACATGTCGATCTGTACTTTTTCATCATCGGCAGCTCTAATTTATCCACGGATTTTGGATCAATTGCTCTTCATTTCCTTCCTGAACCAACTCGAAGTAATTTGCGGAGGCTGCATGCACAGTGCTGGCTGGATGAGGCGCAACCCTTATGCAGGATGCATTTGCACAACATATATAGTCATATAGAGGGGTGCCCAGTAGCGGGGGTGCCTGAACATATATTACCTTTCTTAAGCAGCATTGAAAATATCATTAGCACCACACTCTGTAAATTGATTCTTTGAGATACTTGGACTGAAAAGAAAATTTATCCTTTCATCTTCCCAATCTTTTTCAGTTCATTTGACTGAGCAAGTTCCCTTTTTACTACCGCCTTACTTCCCGTCTTACATGTCGATATGTACTTTTTCATCATCGGCAGCTCTAATTTATCCACGGATTTTGGATCAATTGCTCTTCATTTCTGTTGGTCGTATCTACGCACCCACTTATATACCGCAAGAGCACGGTGTACAGTTGTAGTCTTTTTCCCCTAGAAGAGTATTCAAAGGTTTAACCGAACCACAGAGACCAATGGGAATTAAGCAAAATCATCAGTAAAAGAGTTAGCCAAGCTTTCTAGTGAGCGTGAGCATGAGTTTCAGGAAAACTGGGGGTTGTGCCGATCGGCACAGGGGATGTGCCGGTCGGCACGAAGGCTAAGTTGACCGAAGTGTTGTCCGAACAGCCTAGGAACTGATTAGATCATGGGGTAAGTTAGCCAAGTCTGCTAGTTGAGATCGTAACCAAAAAGTTTAATCAAATAGTATCATAAACGGGATTACTCAACGATTGATAACTGAAGATCGGTAGGTCGAAGCCTCTTTCCGGAATGCCCTGTCACGACCAATTCGCCGTAATCGCTGACCTCTTCCTACTCTACACATCATCTCAAGGATCATCGCGTATGCATTAGCGGCTGTGGGGGTACAGAGACAACGTGCAATTATGGCGCATTACAAGATCCCAATGCTACCTTAACCACAATGGAGATAGTGAGAGATTGAACCCCTCACCTCTTATTGCCACCACAATTAAGATAACATCTAATACTTAGTCGTCACTAAGCGTAGGAACAAGTGCATGTAAAGACCATAAAATCCAGGCAATCAATAATCAAAACCATTCATCCACATATTCAACCATACTTGATAATACATAGTGCAAGATACATCACCATCTAGTAGGCCTACCTTGATGGATCACCTCTTTAGCACCAATGGTTCTTGATCAACAACTAGAGAACATGAAGAACGGGGCAAAGCCCTGGTGGCTCTAAACTTACTAGCTGTGTTGTCCCTCTGGCGGCGGATCCCGAAGCCCTAGGGCTTTTACAAGTTTATATAGGGCTGTAGATCAGAAAGGAAGAGGATCTCGGGAAAGGAGTCCCCGTGCCGATCGGCACACCTCGTGTCCAGCTCGGTTTCCTCCCTAAGTCGGTTCCGAAGTCCTAGGTAGCTTCCATGTGGGCCTTCCAATCAGTTTTCTTCGAGATCAAGTCTTGTATTGCTCTTTCAAATCTTCGAGTATCTTTTATCTCTTCGTGATGAATATCTCCCAAGATTGGTTCGGATAACTTCCTTCTAGAATAAACTGAATGGTGGACCAGCTTCAGTGGCCTTGGAGTCCCCTGTGCCGGTCGGCACAGGGCTGTGCCGATCGGCACAGTGGACCTTTTCTGCTGGTTCTCTTCTCTTCAGGTCCAGATCAGCCTCAATGTCCAGAATGTCGTCCTTTTCATTTGTTTCTGCAATAAAGCTCCAGAACGACATATATACAAATATGGTGCTATTATCAAGGGTTAATGGCCTATAATGATGACATTTGTGCTCTAAATAAGGCGCAGTTGGCTTATAAAATGGTATGCTAGAAATCGCCAACAGCTCCCCCACACTTAAACCTTTACTCGTCCCGAGGAAAGTAAAGAATGAGAATCAACTTGCATATAGTCACATCAATCATAAAAGTATTTCGAATCTACACGAGCCGAGCATTTAGTCATTATGAGATTAAATCAATTTAGTATTCAGCAAACATGTTCACAAGATGGGTATTAAACATGAAAGAGTACTTCCCAAAGCAAACCTTGAAAATATTCAACTTGATGCACATGACTTTTCCACTTATGTGAATCACCAAAAAGGGTATTGTGAGCAAAAGAACTATCCTTCTCAAAAGGTCAAATGAACAACTCAACTTCAATCACTCACCTAAAATCACTCAAAAGCCTAGCCTACTTTATCGATATATGTATGTGTAAGGCCATATGAGTAGCTTGGTGAAGAATTTTAAGGAAAATAGACATAAATCAACAACATATTGCAAAGCTAAGAAATAACTCTAATTGGTTTTACTGGGACTTGTCAAAAGGCCATTAGAAATTGAATTGAGAAAGAAACTCACACCTTTAGAATAGTGGACATATACTTGTGTGAATGAACAATCACAGGTAGAGAACGTAATCTTTTTAAACAAGTGACAAAGCTGTCCTTTCTTCTTTGCATATCTATCAGAAACTTCCTGGCATTTTCGAAGGATATCGAATGCAAAGAATTGTGTACATGATTGGAAAAAGAAATTCTTGGCTACTAATCGATGATAAGAATTCAAGAGAATTCACTCTTCCCTCCACACTCAAATTTTTGCTAGTCCCGAGCAAAACAGCACAAGGTACATACTTTATTTTTTCCTTCTGTTTTTTTTTCTCTTTTTTTTTTCTTTTTTTTCTTCTTTTTTTTCTGTTTTTCTCTGTGTGCCGGTCGGCACACTCTCTGTACCTGCCACTTTTGCTCTGGATTTTTCATTTGAACTGCTGTGTGACATGTGCAGCCAAGAATACAGTAGGATGTGGTCAAGGATTGGTTTTTGGATCAAGGAATTTGGTTCTCAAGTATCAGATACTCGGCGAATTATGCATAATTCCAATGCGGTAATTTGCATAGCTCGAGTGGGAATAGGCTAGAAAATCAACACGATACGCGAAAGATGTGGCCAATTTTTCAAGTCTCATACCCTAAGAATTAAATCTTAACCGAGCTCAATCATCAATCATAGTGTCTACTTAGCAAAGGCTTAAATTGAGTCACATATATTTGGCATTGGTAGGCATAACCGAATGATATGGAGTAATTCTAAAGCTCACAATAAGAACATTTGAATTTTATAAAGAAATAGGTACTAAGTCATGTCATCCAAAATTGATCTTTTTGTTAGACCTTGCATGGGAATTTTGAAATGAACTACGCCACATATGAAGTATTTGCCGAATACATTATAGTGAAAGTTTGAAATTTTATTTATGCTCAACATCGCTCGATTATCATTAATACTTCTCAAGATAGACATACATACTCGTATCATTTTTCAAATAAAGCATAAAAATCATCATATTAGATTTTGAAAGCTCAGGCTACATGATGATGTATCACTCTAAACAAACTACTAGCACACTTGCATAATTAAAAGCACACAAACAAACTAAACACACCCGATACATGGTTTCCTAACCCGCTCACACACACATAAGTAAATAAATAAAAAGAGAATGCGAAAGGGAAAGAAAAACGCAAACCGGGAAACCGATACAAGTTGTGCCGTACACAACACTCTACCCATCAAATGGAGGTGGCTGCGTGTAGTCGAAGCCGTAGTACGCCGCCTCCAATCTCCCGAACTCATCAATCATCGCTTCGGTGTTGCTCCGCATCGCGCCCGTCAAGTTGTCGATGCGTTCAATGTATTGAACGTTGTTGTCGATGTATCGATGCATAGGGGCAAAGTTCGCCCCTGAGGACCTGCAGGAGCATAATAGGGCGCCCCTGGAAGTGCTGAGGGTAGACAGTGGGCATGCCGAAATACCTGCTGCTGGTGCCGGTCGGCACCTGACCTGTGCCGGTCGGCACGAAGCCCGTGCCGATCGGCACGGGTGCCTGCTGCGCCGGTTGGTTCTGCGCGGCTGCTGCCGCGTCCCACCTGTCCCAGTCCGCTGCTGCGCTCGCCGAAGACTGCCCGACGGCCTCCTTCCTCCCTCGCTTGGTCTTCGTCACCTTGTGTCGCTCGCGGAGGTCGGCCTCGAGCCAATTCCCTCCGTCGATCTTGTTCGGGAGGAAGAGGGCGAGCTCGGGGCAGGGAAGCTTGATGCCGGTGCCGCATACGTAGTAGCCGAGCTTGGCGCTTCCCGTGATGGTCTTCCCGCGCACCATGGACTCGTCGATGAGCGTGGACCTTATCCAACAATCATCCTTCATCATGAGGTTACCTTCGGTGACTTGGAAGATGATTGTTTGGAGGTAGCCTCCAAAAGTTAGTCTCGCCTTAGGGTTGGCCCTTTGGTTAAACCAACTCCCCACCATCGTCATGACGGGATTGCACTTGCACGGACTCGCAATGGCATTGTAGAGCCAATGCAAGTCCGGGTCAGAGATGTTGGTGGTGTCGAGGCGGCCGGTGGTGCGTGCGGCCATCCACCGGTGGAGGATTTGGATCGTGGGGTTCTTGATGTGCCCCCTCTTGCGCTCGTCCGCGTCGGCGATGCGGCGCCAAAATGTGTCGAGCATCTCCGTAGTCGCCGCGCCGTATACGGGGGCCTCCCTATCAAAACCGAGAGCATCGGAGATGCCCTCGATCGTGATGGAGTAAGGCTCGTCCCGCACACGGAACTTGATCGTGTCGTTTCCTTGCTCGTCCACCTCGCGGTTCATGGTGGTGATGAACTCGATGATGAGTTCGATGTCGAAGCTGCTCGCTTGATCGTGGAGGGTCTC
The DNA here is from genome assembly GCA_012490785.1 of Eragrostis nindensis. Lineage (NCBI taxonomy): Eukaryota > Viridiplantae > Streptophyta > Magnoliopsida > Poales > Poaceae > Eragrostis > Eragrostis nindensis. The sequence continues at coordinate 94,801 of JAAXCT010001551.1, read as the reverse complement.
CCACCCAAGGTTGAGGAGGCATTGTTGGAGGTCCGGCCATACCCCGACCTTGGAGAGGAACTCCTCATCCATGTCGATGTTGGGGAAGATGCGGCCGCGGATGTTGGTGTAGTAGAACTCCTCCTCCATGCTCGTGAGGGTGAACCCCTCCCGAACCGCGCGTGGTACATATGCCGGCTCGCTCGACTCGGCCTCCATCGACGGTCCGCACGCCGCCGCGGCGGCGGCGGCGGCGGCGGCGGCGGCGGTTGCGCTCCTCGTGCGCGGCCTCGGTCCTCGAGGGATGCCGATGTCGCGGTGGGCGATGTAGAAGTCATCCCGCCCTCGTGGCGGTGTCATCTCGACGGAGAGCTCGGGGCTATCATAGCCCGCCGAACTTGCCCTCCGCGCCGTGATGAAGGAGCCGGAGTCGCTGCCGGAGTTGTTGTCGCCGGAGTTGTGCGATCCACCGGGGTGGTGCGATCCGCCGGAGTGGTGCGATCCGCCGGAGCTGAACCCCCGGCGAATCTTCTTGCCGGCGCTCTTGAGCGTGGAACCGAACCCCTTCATTTCCTGCGGAAGAATGGAAACGAATCGCGCAAATGGAGGAAGTGGAGGAGAGGTTACCAGGAAGTTGTGGCGAAAATGGAGGAGGTAATGCCCCCTCTTACAGCTCTCCAAGGCGTCCAAGGGAAGGAACCCGCGCCGGTTCGAATTCCCTGCGCGCGCCGGTCGGCACAGTGCCGTGCCGACCGGCACATTTCAAAATTTCGCGGATTCCGTCGTACCTCGGCTGCCACGCCTTCTTTTCCTCTTTCCCATGACTTGTACAGTGTCGGATGTCGGGGAACAGGGGCGCACCTGCAAAAGTTTGGCTTTCCCATGGTGTGCCGATTGGCACGGGGACGTGCCGGTCGGCACAATTCAAATTTGCACTGATTCGCACGTACCTTGGCTTCAGCGACTTCTTTTCCTCTTCCCCATGCTTGATACAGTGTCGCATGTCGGGAGGCAGGGGAGCACGTTCGAAATTTGAATTTTTCAGGTGGTGCCGATCGGCGCGGGGACCGTGCCGGTCGGCACCTTTGCTCCATCCCAAGGCTGGGTGCTCGGTGTCTCCCCTGTGCTCGGCAGCTGCATGGGTGTCAGTGATTTTTCCTCCTTCCAATGTGCGCAGACTTTGATGATCCGATTCGAATTCTTAGACAGTGACCCGGTCGGCACTGTGTAGTCCGCGCCCGATTCAAACTTCGTTGCTTTGTGTCGCCAAAATTTCAAATTTTCCTCGCGGATGTCAGACTTCCAGTAGCATCGAGATTCCTGGAGGTGGCGTTTCCATAATGTGCCGATCGGCGCGGAGCCGTGCCGATCGGCAACTGTGCCAAACTTCTGCCATTGCCTCCTTCTTCCGCAAGGATCATCCAACATATCTCTGCGACACAGAAAAATACCAAAAGCACAGAAATATTCTCGGGACAATTGTTGCACTTACCTTTCCGAATTTTCCTTCCTCAAATATTCCGCATATTTTCTTCATTTTACCCCATTTTAATTTGTATCTCCAGTTTGGGGTAACTTCCAGAGCATGATATGGCGTGCTTGCTTCTGTGCCGATCGGCACAGCTTGTGCCGGTCGGCACCTTCCAGAATTTCCTCTTTTTGTTTCCTTTCTTCCTGCGCTGTTAGCGAACAAGCAAAATACAAAAACAAAACCTGCAGAAAGCAAACAGACAGCGCAGGTGTTCACACAAAAGTTAAAACAAACACTTGGACTAACAAATTTTATTCTGGAAGCATTATTGTGTATTACAAGCAAACAATTTAAAGGCCGGGTTGCCCTCCCGGTTAGCACTAAATTTCTAATTCACGGGTTGCCCTCTCGAAAGCACTAACACACAAAGACTCACCCTATGACTCGCTTCCCGGATTTTGGGTTGCCTCCCAAAAAGCGCTCTTAGTTTTTGAAAAGGTCGTAGAGCTTGACCTCCCCGCATATATCACTTCCTTAGTGTCGCTTTACGGGAAAGAGTTGCGACACTACAAGGTTCTCTTGTCTTTTCTCCTTCAATGATAGGACATGTCCTTCCTCCAATTACCCTCGATTGCTTTATGGTGCGGAGACTTGTATTTCCCAACCCACTTGCACACCGTATGGCCTTCTTCTCCCTTGGGGCGAAAATTGAATGTATAGGAGGCTCCACTTATATCAAAACTTATCTTTCCACTCCCCACATTAATGTTTGCCTTCGCTGTCCTCAAGAATGGCCGGCCCAAAATCAATGAAGTCTTTGTCCTTCTATCCATGTCAAGCACAATGAAATCCACAGGAACTATATGATCACCAATTTGGACAGGCACATCTTCAGCAATTCCATCGGGATAGCGAACCGATTGATCGGCCAACTCCAAACACATAGCCGTAGGCTCCAATTCTGGCAAATTCAAACTTGCAAAGACATAGCGAGGCATGACACTTACACTTGCTCCAAGATCACATAAAGCCCCTTCAAAGATTTGAGCTCCAATCAAACACCGGATACTAGGAGATCCGGGGTCGGGCTTCTTTTCTGGTGTAATGTCATTAATAGCTGCAGTGCACTCCCTTGTCATCTTCACTACTTCCGATGGTAAGGACTTCTTTCTTTGCATAATATCCTTTATGTACTTGGCATAGGTCGGCACTTGAAGAGCATCAAGGAATTGATATATAACTTCTTCATGATATCGACAAACCTGGAGAATTGCTCATCATGATATCGAATCCTTTCTGTCTTGGTCAACAGCTGCGTATCCAGAAAGGTAGCAGGACCGTGTTCCTTGTTCTCAGTTCCCTTTTTCAGACCCGAGAGGTCAATTTCTTCTGTGTGCCGATCGGCACCTTCTGTGTGCTGGTCGGCACCGCCAACTGTAGCGTGCCGATCGGCACCAGCTTCATGCCGGCACGAGGTCGTCTCGCTCCAGCTGCAAACTTCAGATCTTCAGTTTGCTTCCCAGACCTCGTCTCGATGGATTTCAGCTGTTCTGCAGAGCGGGTATTACCAGGAAGAGCTCCTTTCTCGCCTTTTACCGACTCCGCCAATTGCGCCATTTGTTTCTCCATCATCTTCATGAATTGGAGAATTTGCTGATTAGAACTCCCCACTTCGATGACCTTGTCATTAATTGTCTCAAGCACACGATCAACTTCCTTGAATTTGGCTTGAGTGTCCTTGTTGACCTTCTCTTGAGCTTGAAAGAACTCTTGGCATTGAATACGAAGAGGGATGGCATTTTGCATAGACGATGACGGGGTGAAACTACTCCTTTGTTGCTGATATGGAGTCTTCCATCCTTGACTCTTGACATAATTGAGCATCTTCACATCCTCGGGGCAATCCTTGCTCACATGACCAAGTTCTCCACATTCTTCACATATGGAGCGGGCTTCCGCTAGCTTGACGGTCTCTTCCTTGGGAATATGATCAATCTTGTCCAATCTCCTTTGTATGGTGTTAAGCTTGTCCATAAGCAATTCATCATAAGCTCTCTCCACCACACTCTTCATCTTTCCCGTGGAAGGTTGGAGGCTCCTACTTTCTCTCTCACCAACCCATGATTGACTTTGCTCTATCTTCTTGATCAAGGCCGTGGCTTGAGCGGGTGTCTTGTCTAAAAACGATCCTCCAGCCGAAGCATCTAAGTGTTGTCGGGACAAAAGATTCAAACCCGTGTAGAACCTCTCCACTAGCTCCCATTCAGCAAGACCATTGTGCGGGCAAGCGTCCTTGTACTCATTGAATCGATTCCATACTTCTCCAACGCTCTCATCAGCAAGTTGAGTGAATCCAAGGATCTTGTTCTTCAAAGCTTGAGTCTTGCCTGGAGGGAAGTACTTTGCCAAAAATTCTGCAGAAAGTTGATCCCAACTAATCTTGGTCGCAGTAGGTAATCCATGGTACCACTGCTTAGGACGCCCAATAAGAGATAGAGGGAACAATCGCACCTTGGCTTCATTGGCATTCATATGTTGCAATTGAAAAGTACTGCAGATCTCATGAAAGTGTTGCAAATGCATATTAGGATCTTCAGAACCTGTGAACGGTTGTTGACAACCAAAGACATGTAGCTTTCCAGCTGAAAGGGTTGGTCTTGTGCAGCGAACTCTGTCTTGATAACATTGTCCAAGGCAGGCTTGAGACGATTAGCTATTGGTGTTGCGTCTGCCATGTCTTCTACTTCTGGAACTTCTTCTACCTTGTCTTCTTCTAGAGCTGCAAACAATGCCCTCGGGCTGAGCAGCTCGCTGTTGTCTTCAATGTCTCCCACTGACTTGCTTTTCTTTTCCGCCTTACGCTTGCGAAAGAGAATCTCTGGATCATCGAGGTAATTAAAGGGTTTATTCGACTTAGCGCCGTCCATACCTGTCTGTTAAATAAAACAGGACATATATACTGGTAAAGACAGAGAAATCAAAGGAAGAAAGCAATGTGCCAGTCGGCACACAGGTGTGCCGATCGGCACAGTGGCCAATTTCTCAAACTTCAAACAATGCCTAATTCGAACAAAGGTCCCCGGCAACGGCGCCAGAAAAAGACAGCTTGTTGGTCGTATCTACGCACCCACTTATATACCGCAAGAGCACGGTGTACAGTTGTAGTCTTTTTCCCCTAGAAGAGTATTCAAAGGTTTAACCGAACCACAGAGACCAATGGGAATTAAGCAAAATCATCAGTAAAAGAGTTAGCCAAGCTTTCTAGTGAGCGTGAGCGTGAGTTTCAGGAAAACTGGGGGTTGTGCCGATCGGCACAGGGGATGTGCCGGTCGGCACGAAGGCTAAGTTGACCGAAGTGTTGTCCGAACAGCCTAGGAACTGATTAGATCATGGGGTAAGTTAGCCAAGTCTGCTAGTTGAGATCGTAACCAAAAAGTTTAATCAAATAGTATCATAAACGGGATTACTCAACGATTGATAACTGAAGATCGGTAGGTCGAAGCCTCTTTCCGGAATGCCCTGTCACGACCAATTCGCCGTAATCGCTGACCTCTTCCTACTCTACACATCATCTCAAGGATCATCGCGTATGCATTAGCGGCTGTGGGGGTACAGAGACAACGTGCAATTATGGCGCATTACAAGATCCCAATGCTACCTTAACCACAATGGAGATAGTGAGAGATTGAACCCCTCACCTCTTATTGCCACCACAATTAAGATAACATCTAATACTTAGTCGTCACTAAGCGTAGGAACAAGTGCATGTAAAGACCATAAAATCCAGGCAATCAATAATCAAAACCATTCATCCACATATTCAACCATACTTTGATAATACATAGTGCAAGATACATCACCATCTAGTAGGCCTACCTTGATGGATCACCTCTTTAGCACCAATGGTTCTTGATCAACAACTAGAGAACATGAAGAACGGGGCAAAGCCCTGGTGGCTCTAAACTTACTAGCTGTGTTGTCCCTCTGGCGGCGGATCCCGAAGCCCTAGGGCTTTTACAAGTTTATATAGGGCTGTAGATCAGAAAGGAAGAGGATCTCGGGAAAGGAGTCCCCGTGCCGATCGGCACACCTCGTGTCCAGCTCGGTTTCCTCCCTAAGTCGGTTCCGAAGTCCTAGGTAGCTTCCATGTGGGCCTTCCAATCAGTTTTCTTCGAGATCAAGTCTTGTATTGCTCTTTCAAATCTTCGAGTATCTTTTATCTCTTCGTGATGAATATCTCCCAAGATTGGTTCGGATAACTTCCTTCTAGAATAAACTGAATGGTGGGCCAGCTTCAGTGGCCTTGGAGTCCCCTGTGCCGGTCGGCACAGGGCTGTGCCGATCGGCACAGGGGACCTTTTCTGCTGGTTCTCTTCTCTTCAGGTCCAGATCAGCCTCAATGTCCAGAATGTCGTCCTTTTCATTTGTTTCTGCAATAAAGCTCCAACGACATATATACAAATATGGTGCTATTATCAAGGGTTAATGGCCTATAATGATGACATTTGTGCTCTAAATAAGGCGCAGTTGGCATATAAAATGGTATGCTAGAAATCGCCAACAATTTCCTTCCTGAACCAACTCGAAGTAATTTGCGGAGGCTGCATGCACGGTGCTGGTTGGATGAGGCGCGACCCTCTTGCAGGATGCGTTTGCACAACATATATGGAGGGGTGCCTAGTAGCGGGGGTGCCTGAACATATATTACCTTTCTTAAGCAGCATTGAAAATATAGACAGCACCACACTCTGTAAATTGATTTGTATCCAGGAATCTCTACTACTTAATAAGTCTCAAAGAGGTCGTCAGCCGGATTTTCAGCTTCAGATTTCAGACCTCTGCCCGTTTAAATTCGTGTCGAATTCGATTTGGATTCGAGTTCAACTCAAATCGGACTTTTTCTTGTATAAAATAGTACCGAATCAGATCTAGGCACATACAAGCATTAGGTCCAGCGGTACTTCAGTTTCCTTCTACCCAGGATTCCAGAGTTCGAATCCCACCTACTATCAGTTTTTGTTTCTTATTTGATTTTTTTTGCATCGTTTAACGACTATCACTCTTAATTGATGTTAAAAAAATTATATTTTTGCACTAAAATTTGTGTAGTTACAGTTTGATATGTGCAGAATATGATGGTTGAAATTACAATTAAAAAATATACCACGAATTACGAATTACAATTTAGCTAAAAAGGTAGTTGTTAAGGATTACTTAAAACTTCAAGTTTGATAAATCCTTAGGATTTTTACAAGAACACTATTTTTATTTATAGAACAAAGCAAAAATATTGTATTCTTGAGACAAACATTTAGGTACTTAGAATAAAGAAGTTATATTATCACTCCCGTAGCAACGCGCGGGCAAAATGCTAGTTTCAATACATGTATAATATATTTTCAGCATCTTTAACATGGCTAAAGCAGTACTGCTATTCAATCAGTTTATTCAATCAGTTTTTTAAACAATGTAAATTGCACAGGCTGCCGTGGCTGTGGGGTAGGCTGTTTTTTATATTTCCGAATTTATATATTTTTTACTCATAATGGCGTGGTGGGTAATTTGTAAATAGATATTGGGGGTCTTTTTGACTAAGTTTTTTGTAATGGCATAGGTGGGTAATTTAGATCATGTTAGATCTAAAGGCTATTATTTATCTTACTTTAATTTGTACCGTCAGATGTTTTGCTTTTTTGTAAGAATTTCTAGCATTTTCTTCCGATTAACGTGGAGGCATCAAAAGGAGCCTCCAATTAGTAAATAGATCATGTTAGATCTAAAGGCTATTATTTATCTTACTTTACTTTGTACGGCCAGATGTTTTGCTTTTTGTGAGAATTTCTAGCATTTTCTTCCGATTAACGTGGAGGCCTCAAAAGGAGCCTCCAATTAGTAAATATAAGATAGTGGCAGTTTTTCTTCTTATATTTCATCGAAGCATCGCTTCATCAAGACGTAAATTGCTTCTGGCTGTAGGGTTTTTCCAATAGCTTCTTTGGTGGCTTTATTTGATTCCTAATTAAAGAGGTGCTCTCTTAGCTCCTTAAAAAAGAAGAAAGCCACACCAAAAAAGAGGTGCAAAGAATTCCCCATTCTGTTAGCCGATATTTCTTTTTATGTTCCTTGTTTTGCCAGAAAAAATAGATCTCTAATCTAGTTTCTCAAGCACACCTTTTGGGAATGAAAGAGAACATGTACATAGGTAAACTGCTCAAAACAAAGGTGAGTTAACCTTCCTCCAACTAATAGCATCTTGTTTCCCGACAGCTTAACTAGTTCTGAAATCTCTCTTCTACATATTCCAAGCTGAATGGAAGAGCACCTTGCTCACATCCAAATACATGGGAATATTCCTATTGGCACTCTATATAGCATCACCATAACAGAATATTTCACTTTTTTGAAAATTATTTTTAAGCCAGATAAATATTCAAATGCACATAGCAAAAGCTTTATATTCTTTGCTTCTTCTAGAGCATGAAGGGTACCACTTCCTTGTGACACCATCTGACTAATCCATTCACACAACATAGGTGAGAAACCCTTTGATTCGAAGGGCCCTGTTGAAAGAAGGGCAATTTCATTTTATCCTCGACTTTCTCAAAGTATAATTTAAGAATTACCGCATTCATCTTTTTCTTATGTAATTCGTGCAAAGTTTCGTGAATTAATTCTTTGTTCTCCAAGTTGAATGAAGGATGCTGAGACTATAGATAGAGAGGATAAAATAGTACAGAAATGTAAAGGGAAAACTTTTGAGCTTAGAAGACAGACAAGATTTTGATTAATTCCCTAGAGTGGTCTTGCATATCAAGAAATCATCCTTTTAAATAGCATCACATATTTGTTAAACCTTACGTTTTGTTTTCATAATTTTAACTGTGAAGGCTACCTTTTTTATTTTATTTTTTTGATATATTCACAAACTTAAGATTTGTATTGCACACTAAATGATGTCTTGTCAAATGTTGATGGGTAAAACAAGATATTAGTAACAAGCTAAGGCTGGCGTCATCATTTGTTGGACTTTAAAGAGTAAATATAATGAATGGTGTGATCCTGTATTGGAGTTTAAAGAAGAAAACTTAATTGTCAAAGTCACTGGACTCACAGCACCTTCGGTGATCCAACAACAAGATAAACAAGAACCCGTGGTCGTTAATCGTGGGACATCGTCGACATCCAGCTTTATCACAAACATATTGCAAGTCACAAATAACCACAAGTACAACACACGGAACTTTATTTCAGCTGAAGAGAAGTAAACATCCACACACGCACGTACATCAGCATAGTTTGAGCAAGCATAGAAGTGATAAAATGCAAAACATTATTCATATCGACCTGTCGCTAGGATTGGACATAGCTATATGTCTCTCAGAGGCATCACAAAGCTAGGTTTGCAGCAGAGGTGCAACACATTTTTGCAGATACTTAACGCGGGCAAGTAAAGTCAGCGGGGCATGACTTTCCACATTTGTTGAGAAGAGCATTGACATTGACGGTGATGCCCCCGACGCAAAGGCAGGCGCAGACTGCGGCCTCAAGATCGGTTACTCCATGAAGCAACGCGCAACATTGGCTATTCGGGGTGATGAGGGGCAGGTTGAGGCAAGCACTGAGCTGGACACTGCTGTACCTGCAAGTGGTGACAGTGCTCGTGGGCGGTAGCGGTGGAGCTGGGCTAGAGCAGTTGGGCTGGCAACCATGAACAGAGACCAACAACACAAGGCTCATGGTGGCCAGGAGTGCAGTGGAAGCTGTGAACTTGGAAGCCATGATTGTTTGCCTCTTCTCAAATAGCTAGCTATAGTGGAGGCACTGAGAAGAAGCTGTGTGCGTTTCTAGCGCTGTGGAGATTATGTGACAATGTTGGGTATTTATAGGGAGAATGCGTTGCGTAGAGAAGAGATCGGCACATGCCAGGACGATGGAGCAGAATGGTGAGGTACGTGCTTGCATGGAAGCAAGCTAATACTAGTTTATATGTGCTTCAAGCTGTGACGTGTCCCTGCCAGGTACGTGATTTCTGGATCCGTTGACATCAAAAACTAGTTGATACTTGATAATGGTAATTTGGATGCTGGGAAACGGTGCAGTGCTCTTTTTCTATGTTCATCTCAGTCTAAGACGCCCGAGAGCAAGGTTTGAGAAATCGGGGAGACCGCGGAGACAGGGGGTCACCGCATTGTCCGGTTTTACCGGAAACCGGTAAAACCGAGCGGAAACCGCTTCAAAATCCGTTTGCCGAAATTTGAATTTCAAAGTTCGGTCGGCAAAGTTGAACCGGACGGTTTCACCGGTTATGCGGGCGGTTTGGCCGGTTAACCGGACTGGAGAAAGCGGAAACCGGAAAAATGTGAGGAAAAATGGGAAAAAATCAGGAAAAAATCAGAAAATTGTACATGACTTTTGCTATAAATTTACAAAATGCTTAGTCACAATTTGACACTATAGGAGACATGAAAAAAGATAAGAAATATTAGAACATAATCCACGGTAGAAGTGACACATGAAATGTATCATGCACTCCAAGTTCCAACTTCCAAATTCGAACATAAAGTTACAACATAAATGTCCAACATAAAAGTCCAAGTCCAACATAAAGGTCCAACATAATCCTAGACATAGTTTTTAAATACATCAACATACAATACAAAGATACAATTTATGAGTAGGACCATGGAGCATTGAAATTTTGAAGTGCCGAGGTGTACTCTTCAGTGGACATGATGTTTATTCCCTCTTTTGCCAAGAGCTCTGCTTTAAACTCTTGCCAAGTTTGATGGGTCCAGTCAGTGCTTGTTCTCCATTGTTCAACCAACATATTGTAGAAATCAGGATCCACCCACTCATAGACCCATTTTTGAGGTGGTTGGTTGCTCAAATCAGCAACAGAGTAAGAGTAGTAATCATTTGTTGACTCGCTACCACCATGGCCATAGTAACTAGAGGTGTCGCTAAATTCGGGAATAGAGTTTGACTGGTAGTCATTAGAGCATGAGTATGATGACTCACTCTCATAGCCATGACGATGTTGCCTACTTTTCCCTTTTCCTCCACGCGTGGTCGTCCTCTGCGAGCTTGGAGCGCCATGGTCTTGGTCCTGAGTAGCGTGAGTGAACTGAGTCTCACCTGCAAACGGTAGTGAAGAGTCAGTGAACATTGAAATTAATGATGTTAGAAAAAACTTTCGTACATGTTACCTGTGAAGCGGATAGGTTCGTGTGACGGGGCTGTTGTCAAATCGATGATCCCGTGGCCGTCGCCACCGCCGTCCTCAGACGGGGAGGGGGACCTACTATCAGTGGCTTCAGTGGACGCATCGCTAGTGACCGGCTGTGCATCAACACCCTTCTTCTTCTTAGCTTTACTTTTTCCTGTCACCGATTGGTGTTTTCTCTTGCCTATGTGTGAGTCACCCACAGTCTTCTCCGCCCACTCCACAAGAGACTTACCGCCAGTTATTGTATGATGAGTAGACAAATACGATCACAGAAGGAATTACCGTATAAATGTAATCTGCCTCTTGACTTTTTCCTGTTGCATCAACCGACTTGTGGAAAAACATTACCCCATTGCAATATACCATGAAGTTGATAACGCTCATCTTCGTCGGCCCTGTCCATGAATCACACATAAGAGTAACACCATATGTCGGCCAATCCATCTGGAACTTAGCAAAAGCCTTCTTTATATCGTCCTCAGTTGCATCTAAATAGATGCCATTCATCTCTCGCCCTGTCGGGCTAGGGATGCCCTCACATGCATGAATGATCAAATTAGTAGTGGAACCACATTTGTTCACAACGCATGAATGGACAACAAGTCAACAATATCTAAGTGTTTGCTTACCCCATCTCTGTGTCTCCTTAATAGCGGCGCTGAAGAAAGGATTATCGGCCTTGCTTGCAGAGATGGCTTCTATGTGAAAAAATTTAGCCCAAGCCTTACCAATTGCCCTCCTCGCATTCTTACCAGTGTCAGTCCATCGACCAGTGTCGATCCTTGGTTGATACATCGACTTAGATGAACCACCTCTTGTTTCTTTTCTGGACGTTGTCCTCTTAAGAAAATTCATCAATCCACCTTGCTTGCTGCCGCTGCCACTGCCACTGCCACTGCCACTGCCCTGCTCATAGTGTCCACCTTGAGACCGTACCCGCCTTGCATATTCCTCATCCTGTCAAGAAGCATGCAACGCTGCCTGCAAGTCCTCATCATTCTCATCATTCTCATCCTCGCTCACATTTCCTTCTCTAGCAACTCCCTCAATCCTCAATTTCTCCGCCATTCGATGCTTGGACCTCTCTTTCGATCTGTCCAGCTCACGACGAAAGTACTCGCACACATCTTTGGGAACAAAGTTGCAATGCTTCACATCGTTTCCACGTCCCGCCAAGTGCTCCTTAAACCTCGTGGCACCAGCCCCCTTCTTCGTTGTCTTGCAATACTTGCAATAGAAACCAGGGTGTTTGTTCTCACCGTGCTCCCAAACAGGATCTTTTTGACGATCAGTCATGTTGCCTGAAAAACATTGACATATTCACTTTGCAATTACCATGCCAATCTAAAATTTCTAACGAGCAATGACATCAAAATTTAAGACTTACATTACTTATCTATCATCACATGGGCAACACTATAGTTTAAATCAATGTCAACTATTACTTATCATCACATGTGCAGCATGTATCTCTTCTGCAAATTATTGTTTAAACTAATGTCAAGTTGTCAACTATCTACATACAAAATTAGAGGGCTACGGGCTACCAAAAAAATAAAGGCAACAAAGTGCTCACCAGTGTCGCGCTCGCGCTGTCGCCTAGCCGCCCACCCTCTCCCACCGGGCCTCCCTCAGCCACCAAATCGCTTGAAAACGACGGCTAACCGCCGGATCCGTCGGCTAACCGAGCTCCATCACCGGTTAACCGAGCCCCAGCACCGGTTAACCGGTCGGATTCGGCGGCTAATCGGTGCGGCGTGCGGTTCGCAGCGGCAGGGGGACGGGGCGGCAGGTAGGGCGGCGCCGGGGGAGGCCGGCGACAGGGAGGCGGCACGCGGCGATGTGGGGTGCTGGGGGACCGAGCGAGGAGGGCGATGTGGGCGTCGGGGTCCTCGGGGACCAATAATTGGGGCTGGGGGGAGATAAACGTGATTTTTTCTTTTTCTTTTTTCCTTTTTCTCGGCTAAAACGTTGCATGAATTTTTTGACCGGCCAAACATTCGTATTTTCGTGATGTTCTTCCACCGTTGGGTCGCACACTACGTCTAGTTTTTTTACAAATTTTTTGTTTCAAAATTTTCAAATTTTCTAAATTCTTTCAAATTCAAAAGCGGAAACCGACCGACCGGGCTAACCGGACCGACCGGTTTGTCCGGTTTTTCCGGTTTCCGGTCCGGTTAGCCACGGTTTTGAAATCCTTGCCCGAGCGAGCGGCAACAATGCATGTCGGCAGAATCCGGCTGTTAGATTATGTTCGAGCATGTACATACCAGGAGTGACAAGGTTTCGAGTACTCAAAAAGGCTAGCCAGCTGTGCGCGGTGGCTTTCATTAATTCCCATCTCGCTTGTTTGTGTTTTAGCAGTGCAGTTTTCCTTCTTCTCATATTTCATCGAAGCATGGCTTCATCAAGACGAAAACATTTTTGGCAAACTATATTATCTGAACATCGCATTAACTGCTAAACTCCCCACACAGGCAACTCGGCGAGCCTGCACGGCTTCACCGATGCCCAAGTTGCGTCCCCAAAGGACCTCAGTACAGTGCTTACACTCGTCGAGCAACTGCGCCGCGAGTATGTTGAGCTGAACAGTACGTATCACTTGACAATGTAGTCGGGTAGAGCAAGAAATCAAAGCAAAATTCCACTCATTTCTTTGGAGGGCAATTGATTCTTAACAGTGTCTGACATTAAACTCATCCCAGTTCTGCATCTGTAGAGTTAACTACGGCCGGGGTGTCCGGGAGGAGGAGATGACAGGGGCGCTTCCCGTCCCGGCAGAGGCGAGTGGAGTCGATGATACGGTGGGAGGGCAGAGTCTCTTCAGCAGAAATAAAGGTTTGTGTGTTGCGACTTGTGGCTATTTGTTACTTACAATATTGTTCATGATAAATCTGGATGTGGACCATGTCCGGTGATTAACGACCAAGGGTTGTTGTTTGCCTTTGTTGGATCATGGGAAAATATTTAGTGCAAATTACCTATTCGGTAGAATCGTGAAAACCCCTTAAAAAACTTAAAGGTTTTGAAAAATTCTGAAACTTGGCATACGTGTAGAGAACATGGTGACAAGCATGCATACAAAATTTCAGATCCAAATTCAACTTCAACTAAAGAAAGTGTGCTTCTTCGAATGCGTGACAGCGCGAGTCATAAAGATTATAGTTATGTTTTAAACTCCACTCAGGGATCAAGTAATCTTTAGCTTGTTAGTAATATCGTGTTTGACCTTTCAACGTTTGACAAGACACCACGTAGCCTTCACAGTTAAAATTATGAAAAAAAAAAGGGGAAGGTATAGTTTAAGAGACGAAGCTGTTGAAAAACGATGATTTCTTAAAAAGTACGCATGCAAGATGTCTCTGGCAGTTGATGAGAATCATGTCAATCATCTGCACTTAAAAGGTTTTCCTTTACTCCCTCCGATTTCATTTCTTGATGTCTAGTGGTTGCAATTTTTTTGCGGCATCCAAGCGAAAACTGTTGGCGCAATATCCGCAATGGAGCATCCGTGCAGCCACCCGTCAGTCAAAAACAGAGTGTTTGGATGGGAAGGATGATCAATCTCAATCCATGGTCGACCAACTCTAGTCGTTTTGAACCACTGCCACCGTCATATAATAGCGACGCGGCCATTTTCCGTCACTAAACCTTGTCTCTAAAAATCATTTCTGTAGTAGTGTTTGCAATGCCCGACAAAAAACCTCCAGGTTAGGAATGCCCAAACCGCCAAGATCACCTTCTCCGACCAGTAGACAACAGACACACCTTTGGCTTGTTCCTTTCCACGCCAAAGAAATCCCTTTCTGATTTTATGAACTGCCTTTATAAACGATTTTGGCACATTGATTGCTACCAACAAGAAAACAGGGATTGTCGATGGTATGAAATGTAACAAAGTAGCACGTCCAGCCCTATTCATAAGCGCCACCTTCCAACCTGAGAATTTATCTGTAATTTTCTCTATCCAAAGGCATGAGATCATTTTTCCGAAGTTTCTTGTTAGATAGAGGAAGGCCAAATACATGCAAGGAAACTCTGAGATCGTACATGGCAAGGTGTCATTGATCGAATGATCGTCACCACAAGGTGTCATTAATCGTCGTCCTTTCTTAAATATATGACATTTCAGACAACTATTCAAACCTTGAAGCTAGACTTTTGTCTTAAATTTTATATAATTAAGAAAGAAGAAATTAGCTAACACTAATAACACATTGTTGTAAGATGAGATTTTGTGGTGCCCACATATCGAATTAGGTTCATGAACCACATCAAGAAAATTCAATAGTTTCTATGATTTATTAGGAAAAATGAACAATTTGACTCAGAAGCAATGAGCATACTGACATATATAATGACGGGTCAAGAGGTTTCTCTAAAAAAATATTTAAAAAGTTGAGATTGCCATGAAAGAGCAATTTGCCCTTCTATGGAAATTGGTAGATAGATTTGTTGTCCTCAATGTCATATCATGAAGAAAGAAGGATTTAGCTAACACAAGAAAACAAACGTCCTAAATTTCATAGCAGTTAATAATCTTTTTAATTTATTTTATCATCAGGATGCCCACAATTAATGGCTCCTATAAGGAAATGTAATTAAATATTACTGAGAAAATTAGTGTGCTCCACCGCGCTCCATTGTAATGTTTTTGAGAAGCAGATAAATGCAATAATTTTCATAGATAAATTCATTTAAAAAAAAGGCATTAATATTATGTTATGAAAGCTGAGGCCTCCTATGTATGCAAGACTATAATTTAGAAAGATCTAGATGGTTTTCATTAATCATGACATTTAATTTATGCAAGATCTATATTTGATCATATATTGTAATTATCTATTATGCTACATTTAGTCATGACATACTGGGCACGATCTACCATAGTAGTATCATTTTTACAGCAAAATATATATATTGCCTCGTCATTATTTCCCAGAAGTAAGAGTTTTAGCAAAAGAAGATAAATCTCAACACTTATATCGATAGTAGAGTAGTGCTTGAAATAACATGTATAAATAAAAAGTGAATTAAACTTGACAGAGAATAAATCAGTATAAGTTAATAAGGTGGAAACGAAAGAGAACCCACAGGGTCTATTTTATTACTTTTGCTTCTTGACCATTGTCAGATCCTGATTGTCAGCAAATGACCTTTTAGTCGTTGAGCTGTATTGTTTGATGTCATCACTGCATGAAATCATATATTAATTATTCGAAACCCACAATCATAGAAGCTGCTGCTGTAATTGTTTGAGGTAATGTAACCTAAAATTAGGTGAGCACTTATATATGCAGTGGCATTGTGAATGTTAGGCGCTTTATCTTTCTACTCAAACAACTAAGTTTTCAACTTGTTATATAAAGTTGAAATCGAAATGTACATGACTGAGTATGAAATTGTGATGCTCTAAATTTTCAATATTACATGTCTGAGTATGAAATTGTGATGCTCTGAATTTTCAATATCCATTGGATCCAACTCAGTGTCATCTTGAATCCAACTTTTAGGTGTGCAATAGATTTTGTGTATTATACTTGTCTTTTTTTTTAATATTGAATACATGAATAACACAGTGTGTGTGTGTGTGTGTGTGTGTGTGAAATTACCTCATTTGGAATTTCGTTTCACTTTAGGATCAATGGTTTATGATTTGTCTTCATTTGTTCATGCAAGTCTCAAGATCTGCTCAAAGAACTGGTAAAGGAAATTTCTTATCCCGAAGGAGTGGAAGGAAGTTTCAAGAGACTGTTTTATTTTGTGAAGGGGCTGAATGCAAGTTTTAGGGGTGGTGAAGGATCAGAAAAGGGATTTGTTCATCCGCAAATTAAGAAAAATGTGAAAAGACCGAAAATTCGCTTTTTGCCAAAAGGGTCTAATTGTAAAGTATCTGGAGCATATGGAACTATTCATTTTATGAGCGGAACGATCGAGCGATTGAAAATACTTAAGTGACGTGGCATAGTGTTTGTAAAAAAGTGCTTGTGTTATAGAAGAAGAATAATTAGATTGTAACGAATCTGGAGTAAATCAAATGGTTCTTTTTTATCAGCAAAGGACCTACGATTGAAAATGCTTTTTCTTCTAAAACACTTATAGTGAAGCCTTCTTATATTTACTAATTGGAGGCTCCTTTTGAGGCCTCCACGTTAATCGGAAGAAAAGTCCTAGAAATTCTCACAAAAAAGAAAACATCCGGCCTTACAAATTAAAGTGAGACAAACGGTAACCTTTAGATCTAACATGATCTAAATTACTCACCTCTGCCATTATAAAATAAATAGCTAAAAATACCCCTAATGCATGTTTCTAAATCACCCGCATCTGCTGTTACGGAAAAACAACCCGTAATCTCCTGGGACACGTAACTGATTTAGGGGAAAAAAAAAAACTCACCTAGGAGATTGCGTGACCTACATTCATGAAACACAGGAAACATTGCCAAACATCAGTCCTCGCGGCCACGCCGTCCTCTCAAGGCCACCCGCCCTCGATCTTGACTTGAGCAAACTGCTCATCGACAGGAAAGCCGAACTACTGCCAAAGGACACGGTCAACTTTCTCCTTGGCTGATACGGCGCAGAAGATGCTGGATCAAGGTAATTGATGATTATTAGAATGTGCAAAGCTTTTCCTTTAAGTAAATTAACGTGTACAAATTAACTGGGTTGTGATTTAGCGTCTTGATTTAGGAATATGTGGAGTTCGGAGGAACCTTTGACTTCTGTATTCAGCGTTGGTTGTCATGGTTGAAGATATAAGAAATTGACGGCCAGCGCGAGCTAGGGAGTCATGCTGGTGTGTTCCAGGTGATGCAGCGGCGCATCAAACTTGATCCGCTTCCTACTGCGACCAAAGTAGCTTGGCGTTGGGGAGAACTTGCCAATTCGAGGGAAGACAACCTGTTATTGGTTGGATGCAAATTGCTTGGCGAGGAGACAGCAACTGGGAGATCGCCTTTGCAAGACTTGATCTAGGTTGATCAAATAAAATAAGCAATGTCTTGCAAAAGCTCAAGTAACCGGGTGCAATAACATGGAGTTCTGATTTCTGATAGAGAAGAAATTGCTACGATGCCAACATACAAGAACGTTAGTGTTTCTATTCCATATTGATGGACAACAAGAGAGTAAAAAAAGAAGTCATCAAAGATACAATCTGAGGCCCTGTTTGGATACAAAGTATTTTTGAAGTTTTGAAAGAATACTACGGTTTTGTAAAATACTTTGGTTTTGAGAGGTATCAAAGTGTTTGGATGTAGCAAGTTTTATAGTTTTAAAAACCATAGTATTGCTAAAAATGCAATCATTTTGAAGTTTTAGAAACTCCACTCATGACCTCTTTTTTCTAAACCATGGTTTTGCTTGGTTGTAGCTTCTAAAACCATGGTTTCTTCATACTTTGGTTTTGAGAAACTACAACATCCAAACAGGGCCTGAATTTTCAGTTTAAATGTTTATTAGTTTCAGTCAGTGCAATTCTGGGCATCATACATGTTGTCTAGAAAACAAGAGCTATATACGCATGGTGCTTGCGAGCACGCCAAGTCTTGCATGGACAAACATTTTATTTGCACACTCTATATTCTTGAGTTGGCTGTTTCTCTTGATTTCAGTCGCTGTCTTCTTCTTCACTGAGTTAGCAACATGGTTTTTTTAGGTCCGACGCCGTTTCCGTACTCACTGGAATTTCTCAGGGGCGGTCGGTGCACCCAGCAGTGCCGGTGGACACTGGGTGTGGAGGCAACCTATGCTAGAGGTTGACATGATGCATGTGTTGTGTGTTGATCTCAAACAGAGAACCCAGGTTTGTTACACATGAGCCTTATTCCATTCCTTCAGTCAATCGGTCAGTATAAGTGTACAAGGTTGAAACAAAGGGACAAGCAAGGTATGGAAAACGAGACGAGATAAAGTAGCTTCCATGTTTAAAATTATGAGAGGGACATAAGAACTATATAAAAAAATAATTTCATATATTCTGGAAAGACATCTAATTGCTCCAACCTCCATTATTTTTTTGGTATTTCAATACTATCTACCACTTCCATAAAAGAATTATTGAGTCACTGTAGACACAATAGATTTCTCTTTAAGAATTATAGCTTCTACAAATTCCCAATCAAAAAGTTATTTTAAAAATTGCTATTATTTTACTTCCCTAAATGTTAACAAATAAAGGTAACTTTGGATCAAAATGGTAATACTCATGCAGCTTTGATGATTACTTTTTTTTTCGGGCATCTTCCATAATTACTAACTGTGCAGTCCCCACAGGTTGATGGATTGGATCGGTTTATCTTTCCTTTAGAATCCAATATTTTTTGCTGATGCTTATTTCTTAATTTCTAATCAGATGCTAGAAGTCATGGATGGCAGTATGTTTTGTCTTATGATGCTGCCACAATAGTTTTTGCAGTGCACTTGGAAGCAGTTAAATAACCTTATTTCTACTCTTCTTGATTACTATATCACATATACCAATGTCTCTCAAGAGTACAGGCACAAACATAATTAGTGATATCATGGTTTACAACATAAGGAATTTGAGAAATACATTCAGAACACTAATGACTAAATAATGTGACACAAATTGACAGTATCTTAAAATAATTGTTAGAAAACCTCTAAATGAATGAAAATGACGAACAAAATTGACTAAGAAAGTAAGAAGTATCTCCAATACAGTCAAAGTAAAATTCAAAAAAAAAAGGCGATCGGATTGAAAAACTAAACATGAATAATCTTTTCGAAAGAAATTAGCACAACATTCCAAATTTTCTAGCCCGTGCAGGTGCACGGGTTGACGGGCTAGTTTAGAAGAATAGAGATAGAACGTATATAGAGCTAATCGAGCCATACTTTTTTATCAGTAGAGATCCGACGATTGAAAATACCTCAGTGGCGTGATCTTTTTACAAGAAAACACAAGTTTTAGAAGAAATAGTTACATGCTCGTGTCATCGTCTCAATAATAAAGAAAAAAAAGTCAGTTGCGTCAGAGAGAGTGGACTGAACGGCCAGAGCCCGTGCCGGATTCCATGTCGACCCCGCCGTCGCCGCCTGCACAGGAAACCGCCGGCTTTGACACCGGCACGGAGAGGCATGAAGGAGGGGCTCCGCGTCGGCGCGCCTCTGCAGGCAACGCCGAGGAGCACCCCACCAGTGGCCGACCTGGTCTCCAACAGGAGGAGGACGAGGATGCGGTGTACAACGACGAGGAGGAGGAGCCGGAACCCGGTTCGAGCGCTCTCCGGACGGTGAGGGCGGATGAAAGGCCGCCGCGGCCCAACACCTGCTGCATCTGCTGGGAACCCTGGGCCTCCTGCGGCGCCCATCGCATCTGGTGAGACAAATGAGACCAACTGTTCAAGGCTTGCTCGGTAGAATTCTTGGTTTTGGATTACCGCGTAGTTTAGGAGCTTTTATTTCTTCGAAGGAGGAACCATGTGCAGATTGTGCATTCGTACAACGGGCATTGTCTCTGAACAAGAGACTAAACCTGACAAAATATAAAACTCCCAAATTTTACTGTCCTGTACTACATCAGACATCATCTCCTTGCCATTTTGGTTGTACAGTATGTGTTTGAGTTACCCTTGAGGTCGCTGATGAAAGCTCTCCACTGCGTTCCGCTCATTCGCGTTCAAAAGCAGTGTTCATTGCTGATACATTAGTTTCAATTCAATAGCCATTTGGTTCCTACTTCCTACTTAACCACATTGCTCAGCACATCAGATCCGTACAGCTCCAGATACTGAGATTTGGCTTTGTAAACCACATCAGCCAGAGTTACGTGACGTCTCCCACAAAATAGCAGCATGTCTTCAATCTCTGAACAAAGAACGCATTTTTGGAACCTGTCCAGTTCCTCCGCTCCAATTGTTGACCTGATTGCAGCATTCCTTGCCAAAGAAAAACCTTGACTTTAGGAGCACACCTGGTTATCTAAAAAATCCTCTTTTTCGATATCAAACAGAAAAAACATATTTTTTTTGATAGGATTTTGTTGTATGTTGTGTTGACTTGTCCAAGCCCCGAACCACCTGTCGTGCTCTTTTTTTAATCTTTTTGAGTGAAATTCACCCAGGGTACATAAACTATTTAGGAATGGTCATTTAGGTAACATAAACTCTTAAAGTGACCATCTAGGTCTACAAACTATTTTGAAATGGTCATCTAGGTACATAAACTTCTGAAGTGACTATCTAGGTCCACAAACTATTTATAAATAGTCATATAGGTACGTAAACTCCTAAGTGACCATTTAGGTTCACAACTTAATTATGTTGTAGCTGCCTAGGTCCAAATCCCTTCGTGCGTGAAAAAAATTCCTACGTGAACATACCAACGTGGATGACGTGCTATGCGCGTGAGGAAAATCCTATAGTGATCTTTGAAACGCAACTATGTATCATTTTTAGTAGTGTGACGAATATTTGTGAGTTTGTTGGCTACCTTTTTTTCTCCCGAGAAACTATTATGGCATTTTCAGTTTTGTATAGCGACATTACAAATGATTGTACTTGCATTGGACTACAATTAATCAAATCTAGCCGCGTAATTGCGCAGGCCACCTTGCTAGTTATCTTCTTACTAAAACAACAAATACTGTCACTATCAATAACACACGTAAGCTAGTTTAGGAATCCAGCACCTAACAACATGACCTGCAGAAGTAAAAACAGTTCTATGCACTTGATCATTGAAACGCACAGGACGAGTACCATGATATGGACGACGTGGACCGTCAAAGCATCCAAACTCACTCCTCATGTCACGGGGATACAAGTCATATGAGGGATGACCATATCCACGCTGTGGATGGACACACGAAAGGGAAAACGTGTGCCATCAAAGCGTCGTGACTCAAGTCCTCTGTTTTGTGAACCAAAGTCATATGAGCGATGACCAAGTCCACTGTAAGCATGAGAAGGAGTGTGAGGCGGATAGTCAACATAGGAATGATAGACTGCATTCCTAGCCAACTCAGCTTGCCTCCTTTCAATTCTGTTCGTTCTAAAGCAGAACTCATCCAAATGGCCACCCCTACCACAAAACATGCAAGTGTAAACCTCCTTGTGTTTAGGCTTTGGATGTGTAGGTGGTTTGGTTTGTTGTTGTTGCTTCTTGACCTCTTTTGGGTTGAAGGCCGGCTTTGGGTTTGATGGGTAGTAGATGTCGGTGGGTGTTGGCGGTCGTTAAATCATGTTTTGACTACCAATTTACCGGTAAATAAAAAGCATAACACCAAGATTCTGTGTATAGTAGATATGATTAATGCTACTCCACAAGTTTTGTTGGATATTTGGATATTGTGATGGATAGAATATTCATGTTAGCTGGTGGGAGTTTATTATCTTTTATTTGACATGAAACAAATTCAGCCGTGACCCGTGATGGCCCCTCACGGACGTTGCTTTTTCTGCTTTTCACATGGCAAAACGTTGAGAGACGTGTCGAAGCACTTTGACGCTGTGAAACATATTGGCGTGAGCCTAATACACGTTTCAATTGTTATCTTCTCACGTAGAAAATGTTCAAGGCACGTGAAGGGACATATCTTCATGTGAAGGTGCAATCTTTTATTTTTCCTTACAGATCTTCATATGCCGGGTATATTTTCATTCATGTGGTGAATTATCCGTCTGAAATGGTGATCCTAGATCGTGGAATTTGCGGTACTTTCAAGGTTTCTTGTCTTCCATCAATAGAGTTGGCATTGATTGGGATGTTTTTGTAATTAGAGGATGTAATATGCTTCAATAGTAATGAAATTTCTTTTTCGCAAAAAGTAAGCTGAAAGGAACAACTTGTGAGGAAAAGGGATCAGAAATGGAAAAGCAAGACATGGATGAGAAATCTAGTCATGCCCAGGGGCACGCGATGTACGTGAGAGGCAAGGACCTACAGAAGAATTGGAAGATTTGCAGCTGCGGGAAGCGGAACTGGAGCGATTTGGCTCCTGTATATGCGCCGTTTTCTGTTCTTCAGGATCTTTTTTTTTCTTTTTTCATTTTATAAATCAACGGTACAGATTTCTTTTTACCTTTTACCTCTCATGAGATAAAATGGGTACCGTAACAGGGCTCTAAAATGTTACTCCTATGTTTCCAGTGCCCTGAGTGTGGTGGTCCCTCCTTTTCTTTCTACTATATATGTAAAGTCTCGAATCGCAGGCACCAAGGCATGCTGCAATGGAAGAAGAGGCAACACGACCGGTTGTTAAGGCTGCAATGGAGGAAATAGCTCGAAAGGATAAAGTGATAGCTAAGATGGAAAGAAAGATAGCTCTGATGACCCGTGTTCAAGACATCAGGATCACTTTGACGAAAATCCTTGAGACTGAAAAACGCATTGGTCTTTTGAAACAGATATATAGGATTCTTTTCGCGGTGATCGTTGTACTCCTTTTTTCAGCGGTAGCTATATTTACGAAGCCGTAATATTTATCCCCTGTAGTGTCAGTTGTGGTAGAACTCATATACATATTGTTGATATATATTTTAGCTGTGGACAGCATGAATCAATCAATGAAAGTTCAGTTCTGTGGCCTGGATGATCAACGCCTTAAATCAGCACTTGCATCAGTATTTTGTATGAGCTTCTTGGCGTCCGTATTTTGTTGCCCCTTGATCGAGTTTATTTTTGCATTTCAAAATTTGTATGAGTAGATGAGAACATGCACTTTGGTTGCATTTTTTCATGCAATTGTTACGATCCCTCTCGTCAGGGGGACTCTCTCTCAGCCTATACAAGTTTGTCTTCCCTCAACCTTATGTCGAAACTGACGACTTCCAATTAGCTGTAAAGCTTTGTTTTCAGATAACGCAAGTATAACTACTGATATCTGCGTCACAAGTTTGTCTTCACTCAACAATTCCTTCTTTGTCCCATAGTTTGTTTTTCATATACGAAAAATGCTACAAAACTTCATCACATATTGCACGTATCGTGAGACGACGACAATGATGTTTCTTCCTCTCTAAAGCGCACGGTGATGAGATGATGGACATACGCATAGCAAGCTAACAGAAGATCATCAAAAGTGCACTGTGTCCTAATAAAGTCATGGAGTCAGCTGCAAATGAGAACCATTGCCGGCATGAATGGGGATCCAAATAGGAACGGGCCGGGCCACTCAAATTCTATGACCACTACAGAGCTAGATCAATGATGATGAGCAAAACAGAAGATATGCCTACATCATTTAGATGCAGAGGCTGAAATATCAATATATTTCCGCTTCTAGAAAAAAGATAACACTGTCTGAACAATATGTGTTTCTTCTTCCTCTTTTTCTTATACTGCGTTACACCCGTCTCCCCATGTCCGTTAGCTTTTGTCTTTTCAAAAGCAATATAGATCGAATGCCATTTTATATATAGTAACCTTTGAATTTTATGAGTCATGTACCAGAAAAATAGACAAATAGTGTGACTTTGAGTGGATGATTGCCACCCCAATGCATGTGTCAGCAAAGAGAAATCAACGTAACTGTGGAAGCACGCAGGGCTTGGACAGCCGCACGTGTAGACGACGACTGAAGAAGCAATGCATCTCTTCTTTTCCATGATCGGAAAGATTCGTAACGAGGACGACACGAGAACCGATGCAGATTTAGGCTACCGATCATGATAACCATCATCGATGTCACGTGGCCCCACATGGACTGAAAATTAACCAAGATACTAACAGTAGACATGGGTTCTGCACTACTCTGCAGGGCAAAAAAGAACACTGAATTTCTGAGTTAATTGTTACTAGAAGAGAAGATGCAGGGTCCGAAGCTCTTGCCGATGCATTCTTCTCTTTTCAATCTCAAGAACTTGATACAAGCAACGCTGTTACCGGAAGGTATAGAATGCGCGATAGATAGAAGAAGAAAAATATCTTATTGCAGGTTCCAGCATTACCCGACACTAAACTCTGAAAGATCGAAGAAGAACGTAAGTACTTACTGCAAAGGACGTAGATGGTGTTGCTTGTTGCCGGCACTACAAGTTCAGATCAGCAGCAGCTCACCGCCTTCCAGGCCCCAGCATCGCCAGTACAATTTCAGATTGAGCTGTTGGGGGGAATGAAGCCTGGTCCGAGACCGTCCATGCATGCTGTCTGTCCGGTCTCGCGCCAGACAACATCCCCCTCAACAAGATGATGAGAGGAGGAAGAAGGACGATCGAGTCTCAGGATGAGTTGGTTTATACACGAGCTGCTTTGAGCACATGATATTGTAGACTTGTGGAAGGCAGCTGCATCAAGTCGACAGGCAACAAAGCTCCCCTTTCTCCCTTGCTGCTTTCACACTAGACCCGTCTTGCATGGCGAATAAAAATATTTGGCTATGTATCTCAAAGTCAAGAAGAGACTGGACTATCGGGAGCTAGCGGACTTAACTATGCAGGGTGAGAGTCCATGGGACTCAGACATTTAGTCATGGTAATGTATTTTAATATGGAATTAATCTAGTCGTAAATCGTAATCATGAGTAATATATGCTTAGCTATGATGATTATGCAACGGCTCTGCACCTAGATTCTGCAAATGGTCAACGGAATTTATAAAATTACAGACAGAAAGGCAATTAACTATACTTGAGAAAATTGAAGCCATCATTACACATATTCTTGGTTATGATTAAGCATAATATGGAGCTGCTGGATAAAGACTAGTATAATATATAGCCTGTTCTATCAGGAGTGCTGGACTGTGACATCAGTTCATGATGATTTTATTCCCAAGCAAAAGGGTGTTGGAGTTCTGCTTCTTTAGCTTTGCTCTGCGTTGCCTGGTTGTTTTGATTCCAAGCTTAGCACTTAAGAAACTGGCCACGGGGCGCCCTGCTACAACAAAAGAGTCTTTTGAGAGGCTGTGGATTAATGTGAGGGAAAGAGGATCATTAGAGGCAATTCGAGGCAACTAACCTTGTTTTGCTCTTTTTCTCTTTTTCGATATGTATTTTTTCCCTCGGCCTTGTATCTTTGGTTCTGTTATTTTCCTTTACATGCATATATAAATCATGATAGACTAGCTAGTAGGAGGAGGCTCTTGGATGGCTTTTGATTGACATGATGGAGGTCTAAAGGTCTAGTTCGTGTACTTCCACAACTCATTACTTTTATTGTTATTATTTTCTAAAAAAATACTAATATTTGTAGAAATACTTACAGAATCCAAGAAACGATTGTATCCCTAAAATTATATATCAAGAAAACTCTGCTTAACGTACATATGGGTTTACATCTAGAAATGATTATCCAATGTTTATGGTAAATGATAATAAGCTTGAGATATTGTCTAATAGAGTGGATTGGAGCATTTGCCTCTTGCAGGTGTTTATTATGTGATACCATACCTAACTTGTAGACGTGTATATATAGTGGTACGTACAGACCACCAAGGTCCATATTACCAAAAAAAAAACTCAGGATGAGTAATAGACATAAAGCATTATAAGAAGGATTCAGGATATATAACTTGGGACGCAGATTTTGGGTGGCGCTGTCGATCATTTTCAGTGGCTCTGCGGGAGAAGAATGGAGGATGGGGACGAAGCACTGAATCAGATTTTTCATATCTTGGGCTGGGCTACAGTTTACAATCGGATCCGCTAAATGTGACTTTTCAAAGATTCCTAGTGGAGAATAACCTATTAGCCTGGCAGTTTGTGGCGAAGGTTATGCATACCTAGCTGACGGCAACAGGATGGGAAATTTACAGCTTGTTCTATGTACCGCACCTGATGTTATATCATGAAAGCATGTTCTATGAAAATTGAAATTGCCCTTAAAATAAAATATTCATGTGGTATCTGATAAGAGGCATAGTTTTTGCTAATATTAATGAAAAAGAAGTTTAAAGTGTTTCTTTTGTAATATTAATGAGAGTATTCAACATATTTTCTTTGATTGTCACGTTGCTAGATTAATATGACCGATTTTACAAGTTTCATTTAATATCACGCCTTCTTCGAGTATTCAACATATGCTCGATGATTGGTTACTCGTGGTGGATAAGAAACTCAATACTCCTTCCGTTTCAAAATATATGCAGTTCTGGCTATGTTTCTGGGTGTCCAGATTCATAGCATTTTCTATGAATTTGGACATATGATTGTCCATGTTCAGAGAATGTTCAATGAACCTCGTACAAAGACAAAACTACATATATTTTGAAACGAAAGGAGTCCAAAGTTTTGGTACAATGATTCACTACTCATAGTTGGGAGTTGGGACGCAGATTTAGGGTGGCGGTGCCGATCATCTTTAGTGGCTCTGTGGAAGAACAACGGAGGGAGGAGACGAAGCACTGAATCAGATTTTCATGGCACGGGCTGGGCAGGGCTGGGTTGGAAAGTGCAGGGCAGGGCAGGACCTGGTGTTAGTGAAGCAAGAGAAAACATTAAATTAACCAACGTGCTTTGAGATGCATGCCAGATGTTAAAAAAAGCTCCATCCGAGCAATTCTCAACAAGAGAATTGTACGTGAGTATTATACATATAAAATCATAATTACTTTTTGACGGAAAAGTGGAAAACAGGAGGGGATTTCTTTACTGTACTATTAATCTGTTGTTATAGGGTTAATTTTGTACATAAAAAAAACAGAATCACGAAGATCTAAGCATTGAGTCATACTATCGTTGAGAATTGTTGTGGCAGAAAATAAACACTTTCTCTCTCTATTTTTAAATTGTTGTCGCAGTTGATTTTTTTAGTTAGTACGTTTTATTTAAAATATTAGCTCAAATATACAAAATTATATGATAATTTTGAAAATTATTTGAATAATACAAATTATCACGTAACGAAAACAATCAACAATGACAACAATTTTAAAACAAAGGAGTAACATGAGAAAATATTATCTTTTTTCTAAAAAGAAAAGGAGGAAAATGTTATTTCATTTGAAGTAAGTACATCACACTGACTTATAACTATCGTTAGCTATCAATCCAATTCAGTCTATTCCCTGCATCTATATATATGAAAAGAGTATCAAATTAAATTCAATCTATCCCCTGCAAATATAAGGACTATATCCCATAGTCCAAGGGAAATCCATAAAACTCAGACTTCTCTCTCTGAGGCGACTCCAGGGGCGACCCGACCCCATCGGCAACCTCCCATCCCCCGCGCCGCCCCTAGATCTACAGCCGCTTCCATAGCCGATGTTCCGCGGCCGCAACTGCCCACAATGGCGGTCAAAAAGGTTGTTGTTTGTGAGCTCTTTGTTCCTCCAGTCCCCCCCCCCCCCCCCCTTCCCTTTTTCTCCCATCTCCACCCGCCATCCTCCCTCCTTTTTGGTAAATTGATGACCGTCGAGCTCCATGTGGCAGCGATGGCCAGATGGCCAGATCTGGCCTTCCATGCCCCGGATCTAGTCTCCATTTTGCTACACGGGTACGGTGGATTGGCCACCTCATGGGAGGTGGTCCGCGGCGGCATCACTCGTTTTTTCCTTCTGTAGCCAATCTCGTTGTTCCTGATGTTGGATAGGTGCCCATGCTTGGGCTGATCGACTATGGCGAGACGGATCCAACGTCTTCATGCCCAGATCTAATGTTCTTGTTGTGGGTGTGGTCAACTTTCAAGTTGGGCATGGTCCAATTGTGTCATTTCGTTGGACGAGGTGCCCAACCATCACATCGTGGTTGTCCTCTGTCAGCTACGACTTGCCAGATCTCGATGTGGTAGTGTTAGATGAGCGGACTCATTGCTCGGCGGTGTGGCCATGGGAGTAACTCTTGGTGCGTCCCTAATATGGGAGTTGGAACCATGTGTGTGGAAAGCACAGGGTTCCAGGCAAAGCCTTACCAAGCGTCGGCTACATGACACCTTGAGCACCATTTTACCTTCTTGGAGGCATTGATGAAGGTACTCTATCTTGCAAACCTTAGCATTCTCCGAGATCTACCTTGATGCTGGATCCTGAAATGGAGGATTTGCTGAGGTATCTTGTTTTGCCAACCACAGCTTTCCCCAGGTCAAAACTAATGTCTAGCTTGATGCTACATCGGGCAATGGAGGAATCTTCGACGTCACATTCTTCTTGAAGGCGTTGCCTTGGATTTTCGGCTAGTGTTGGATGCATGTCATTTACATTGATGTTCTACACCATTGCCGATTTAAGGTTTGTGATTATTTTTACCCTTTACCCAGCATTTACATTGAGAGTCAAGTAGGAGTTGTTGAAACCTTACCATCACTCTTTCTCATACTCTTAACATCACTCATTGTACATTCCTACTATAGTTGAAACCTTAGTTTTTGTGTTTTTATCTCGGAGATTTGCTCAGGTAAGACCTAACATAACTTATTTTCCCAGCTTCTTCACAAAAATAAACATCAATACTCTGTAGAGCTGTCGTTAATTAGTTAAGTAGATTTTGGGAATGAACTAGAAGGAGACAATCAGAAAAACTGTTTTTCATCAGCTTTTCAAATAATATGTTTATTCAGGGGGGCCTGTTTGAATACAAAGTATTATTAGTTTTGTAAGAATGTAAGAATAACTACGGTATTACAAAATACTTTGGTTTTAAGAGGTACGAAGGTGTTTGGATGTAACAAGTTTTTCAGTTTTAAAAACCATAGTATTGCTAAAAGTGCAACCATTTTAGAGTTTTAAAACTCTATTCATGACTTTTTTTTAAACTATGGTTTTACTTGGTCTTGTCTTTTAAAACTATAATTTTCTATATATATTTTTTTGTTTTGAAAAACTACAGCACCCAAACAGCCCTAAGTATTGAAAGTCAACAACAATGGATCTCTTGAGGGACGCGAGTCTTGTAGCTGCGTATAGATGTAGGTTTGCTCGTGTGGTGTGCGTTCACAAGTCTTTTTTGCATGCAGGACCAGATACTACATTTATACTCAGTTTTGAGAGGTTAAAAAAAACAATGAATCATTTTAGCAAGGCGACGGATGGAAAAACCTTGAGGCCCGAAAGTCCATGCCCATCCAGAGAAAGCCCACTAGACACTCGCACCACGACAAGGCCCAGCAGCCGCGCAGCACCACCGATGGCGTGAAACGGGGTGGTTGTCGTCGGCTCCATTCCAAAAACCCCTCCCTTCTCCGCACCAACTTTAAAACCCCTCGTTCCCCTCCGCTTGATCCCCCTCGTGCTCCGCCACGCGGTTGCTCGCCGCCGCCATTGCCGCCCCCGCCTCGCCGCCGCCGGCCCCTTCCTACGCGGAGGTAACCAATCGCCGCTCCCCACCTCCTCTTCCTCTGTTTCTCGCGCGGTTGCGGGCGCCGGGGAGCGCGCCGCCGGATTACACGGCCTTGCTGGGGAGCGGCGCGCGGCGGGGGATTCGGGGCGACCTCGGCATTTGGTTCGAAGCGGCGCCGCAGTTTAGGGTTGGTGAGGGGGGAAAGCTGGGTCTGGGTTATGCGGGTGCGGAATAGCCTCGAGCATTTGGGGAGCGAAAAGGCGTCGCCTTGATCTAATAAAAATACTGTATTTATTATTTGGTTTATTTTTAACTTCAGTTTGGGGGCGCATATATACCCATTTTCACTTCAATGGTGCTTGATAGTTTTTTTCCCACCGTAAGATTGTGATTCCAGATGAGGGGTGCTTCTTGGGTCTGGGATCGGAATTAGATGCAACTCGTTGTTGACTTGTGCACCTGCGACTTAAATATAAACCACCCCATGACTTGGATTGCGGAGGATAAATGTACTAGTGCTTGTTTCTGAGCCCACTAGCTTCTTGTAGCCTATGTTTTCTATTGCCAGTTCTATTGCAGCTGGGGCCGGAAGATAGCCAATCTCAGAGCATCTCCAACCGGTCCTTTAACCGGTGCGCTATCCCTCCTTTTAGAGAAAACAGGCAAAAAACAGCCTCCAACCGGTGCTCTATCCCAATCGGTATCACTGTTCCGTCCTCCATTTCTCCCCCTCGAGTCGCTAGAAGTAGCGCACCGATCAGGATCGCTATCCCGCAACTGCCGGCCCAGGATTCAGTCATTCGCGCCATCTCCTTCAAGGTGAAACTTCCTCTCCCTTCTCTTCCTGGTTGCTGGTCCGTGATTTGGCCGGATTTGCCTGGTTGATGGTCCTCGATTTGGCTGGATTTGTGAGGGATAGAGGGGCAGGAGAGGGGAATTTTTCAGATCTGGCCGGAAGATTTGGAGCCGCGTCGTATTGCTAGTCGCGGCAGCGTCGCGTGAGGTCGTGCCGTCGGCGGGCTCGCCAGCTGCTCGCGCATGTCCGCGTGTGCCTGGCTGCTTGTGTCCGCTGCTCCGCATGCCCGCGCGTCCGCATTAGCCTGCCTGCCCGTGTCCGTTTGGCTGTGTGCATGCTGCTGCTGCTACTGCTTGCCTTCATATTTTTTGCTGCTCGATGGCACCAGCGTCGAGCGTGCCCTGTTTCTGAAATCAGGCTAGTTTAGTTCAGAGGAGAAGATGGAAAGCGTATTTCCCTCTTAGCTGAAAGGAAAAAATTGTTATTGCTCACTGCTAGCCTGTTTGTTACTTTGTTATTTCTCATTGCAACTGTGCTTGTTATCTGAACATTGAACTGAAACTGTTGTTGGTGGTGTGGTACAGCCTGCTTGTGTGCATCAGAACTGAGTCGTCGCTACCTCCGCTACATCCGCCATGTTGAAGATTCATCATCAGATGACGACAACGAAGAACTCATCCTTGCTACATTAACCGCCGCACAAGCTGAGCATGAGGATATGCATACTCCGCGACGATGGGGCGGTTCCGTGCCTGGGCGTGAGTATACTCATCGTGATAGAGAAGCTGCATATCGGACATTGTACAATGACTATTTTTCAGAAAATCCAACATACGGTCCAACTTTCTTTCGGCGCAGGTTTGCAATCAGTCTATTTTGATTGTTCGTTTATTTTGCTCGCAATCTTCCTTAATATTGTTTATTCTCTTTAGGTTTCGGATGTCTCGTTCTTTGTATCTTCGTATAGTGCATGCCGTAGAGGGACATGATGATTATTTTGTGCAAAAGAGAGATAGAAATGGACGTCTTGGATTGTCCTGTTTACAGAAGGTTACTGCGGCATTCATGATGCTTAGCCAAGGTGTACCTGCGGATTTTATGGACCACTATATTAAGATTGGTGAAAGTACTGTGATAGAGAGTCTTAGAAGGTTTGTTAGAGCTGTTGTGGAGGTATTTGGAAGTGAGTACTTGAGGTCGCCGAACAACAATGACACTGCTAGATTACTTGCAATTAACGAGAGAAGAGGTTTTCCTGGGATGCTTGGGAGCGTAGATTGTATGCATTGGGGGTGGAAAAACTGTCCTTCGGCATGGCATGGTCAGTATACCGGGCACGCGCGTGAGCCAACAATAATTCTTGAAGCTGTTGCCTCAAAAGATCTTTGGATTTGGCATGCTTTCTTTGGATTACCAGGATCTCTTAATGATATCAATGTTCTTCACCGTTCACATCTTTTTGCAAAGCTAGCCGAAGGAGAGGCTCCAGAAGTTAACTACATCATTAATGGTCACAGTTATACAATGGGGTATTATCTTGCTGATGGAATATATCCTCAATGGGCAACATTTGTAAAACCTAAGCGAAGGCCTCGGGACAATAAGGAGAAATGTTTTGCCGCGGCACAAGCAGCAGTTAGAAAGGATGTCGAACGAGCCTTTGGAGTTTTACAAGCACGTTTTGCCATTGTTCGTGGGCCTGCTCGTTTATGGGATAAAAATACAATAAGAGAAATCATGAATGCTTGTATCATAATGCATAACATGATTGTTGAAGATGAACGAGATGAAGATGAAGATGAAGATCTGGTGAGACCTTCTTTACGCTATGACAATGTTGGAGATGAGGTGAGGCCTTCTACAGCTCCAACACGTGAACTAAATGAATTTCTCAAAGTTCATCGTGACATCACAGATAGTGGAATTCACTCTCAACTCCAAGAAGATTTAATGGAGCATCTTTGGCACCGCCATGGCATCAAGTGATAATTATGGTCATTTGTCATGTAATCTGAATTATCTTGATCATGTACTCAATATTACCTTAATCATGTAATTTGTATTGTCTTAATCATGATGTGTACTCATAATGCAATCCATATGTTTAAACCATGTATCAACAAATATAGTTGTTGGAATGTTAGTTACAAGATATTAGTAAAAAAAGAGGTGAGTGAATATAGAGATTCTCATTTAGAGTATCGGTTGGAGTGTGCTGATAAATAGAGGATGAAAACAGGATAGAGGATCCTCTATCCAGGCATATAGAGGATGAAAAATAGAGGATCGGTTGGAGATGCTCTCACTTCCAAATACCTCCACAACAGCTCTAACAAACCTTCTAAGACTCTCTATCACAGTACTTTCACCAATCTTAATATAGTGGTCCATAAAATCCGCAGGTACACCTTGGCTAAGCATCATGAATGCCGCAGTAACCTTCTGTAAACAGGACAATCCAAGACGTCCATTTCTATCTCTCTTTTGCACAAAATAATCATCATGTCCCTCTACGGCATGCACTATACGAAGATACAAAGAACGAGACATCCGAAACCTAAAGAGAATAAACAATATTAAGGAAGATTGCGAGCAAAATAAATGAACAATCAAAATAGACTGATTGCAAACCTGCGCCGAAAGAAAGTTGGACCGTATGTTGGATATTCTGAAAAATAGTCATTGTACAACGTCCGATGTGCAGCTTCTCTATCACGATGAGTATACTCACGCCCAGGCATGGAACCGCCCCATCGCGGAGTATGCATATCCTCATGCTCAGCTTGTGCGGCGGTTAATGTAGCAAGGATGAGTTCTTCGTTGTCGTCATCTGATGATGAATCTTCAACATGGCGGATGTAGCGGAGGTAGCGACGACTCATTTCTGATGCACACAAGCAGGCTGTACCACACCACCAACAACAGTTTCAGTTCAATGTTCAGATAACAAGCACAGTTGCAATGAGAAATAACAAAGTAACAAACAGGCTAGCAGTGAGCAATAACAATTTTTTCCTTTCAGCTAAGAGGGAAATACGCTTTCCATCTTCTCCTCTGAACTAAACTAGCCTGATTTCAGAAACAGGGCACGCTCGACGCTGGTGCCATCGAGCAGCAAAAAATATGAAGGCAAGCAGTAGCAGCAGCAGCATGCACACAGCCAAACGGACACGGGCAGGCAGGCTAACGCGGACGCGCGGGCATGCGGAGCAGCGGACACAAGCAGCCAGGCACACGCGGACATGCGCGAGCAGCTGGCGAGCCCGCCGACGGCACGACCTCACGCGACGCTGCCGCGACTAGCAATACGACGCGGCTCCAAATCTTCCGGCCAGATCTGAAAAATTCCCCTCTCCTGCCCCTCTATCCCTCACAAATCCAGCCAAATCGAGGACCACCAACCAGGCAAATCCGGCCAAATCACGGACCAGCAACCAGGAAGAGAAGGGAGAGGAAGTTTCACCTTGAAGGAGATGGCGCGAATGACCGAATCCTGGGGCGGCAGTTGCGGGATAGCGATCCTGATCGGTGCACTACTTCTAGCGACTCGAGGGGGAGAAATGGAGGACGGAACAGTGATACCGATTGGGATAGAGCACCGGTTGGAGGCTGTTTTTTGCCTGTTTTCTCTAAAAGGAGGGATAGCGCACCGGTTAAAGGACCGGTTGGAGATGCTCTGAGTACTTGAGGTCGCCGAACAACAATGACACTGCTAGATTACTTGCAATTAACGAGAGAAGAGGTTTTCCTGGGATGCTTGGGAGCGTAGATTGTATGCATTGGGGGTGGAAAAACTGTCCTTCGGCATGGCATGGTCAGTATACCGGGCACGCGCGTGAGCCAACAATAATTCTTGAAGCTGTTGCCTCAAAAGATCTTTGGATTTGGCATGCTTTCTTTGGATTACCAGGATCTCTTAATGATATCAATGTTCTTCACCGTTCACATCTTTTAGCAAAGCTAGCCGAAGGAGAGGCTCCAGAAGTTAACTACATCATTAATGGTCACAGTTATACAATGGGGTATTATCTTGCTGATGGAATATATCCTCAATGGGCAACATTTGTAAAACCTAAGCGAAGGCCTCGGGACAATAAGGAGAAATGTTTTGCCGCGGCACAAGCAGCAGTTAGAAAGGATGTCGAACGAGCCTTTGGAGTTTTACAAGCACGTTTTGCCATTGTTCGTGGGCCTGCTCGTTTATGGGATAAAAATACAATAAGAGAAATCATGAATGCTTGTATCATAATGCATAACATGATTGTTGAAGATGAACGAGATGAAGATGAAGATGAAGATCTGGTGAGACCTTCTTTACGCTATGACAATGTTGGAGATGAGGTGAGGCCTTCTACAGCTCCAACACGTGAACTAAATGAATTTCTCAAAGTTCATCGTGACATCACAGATAGTGGAATTCACTCTCAACTCCAAGAAGATTTAATGGAGCATCTTTGGCACCGCCATGGCATCAAGTGATAATTATGGTCATTTGTCATGTAATCTGAATTATCTTGATCATGTACTCAATATTACCTTAATCATGTAATTTGTATTGTCTTAATCATGATGTGTACTCATAATGCAATCCATATGTTTAAACCATGTATCAACAAATATAGTTGTTGGAATGTTAGTTACAAGATATTAGTAAAAAAAGAGGTGAGTGAATATAGAGATTCTCATTTAGAGTATCGGTTGGAGTGTGCTGATAAATAGAGGATGAAAACAGGATAGAGGATCCTCTATCCAGGCATATAGAGGATGAAAAATAGAGGATCGGTTGGAGATGCTCTCAGGGGGCGCTTGGCAATAGATTGTCCGCTTATGTAGTTTCCATACTCTGTTTTTTGCTCTTCTATGGTATTCTGTATTCTGAAACTGTGGTAGAAGGTCTAGAGAAGTGGAGAGGCAGATGGTTGAGATGTGCCAAATGTGGCAAAACTGTTGGGGATCCACCAATGCAGGTGCTCCCGGGATTGTAAACAGCGCAATAACTCATTTTTCTTTCACTAAAAAGCAGGGCACGAGCCTTTAGTCTAAAAAACTGTGGAGACGCCCCAATCGTTGGTTGACATTGGGCCATAGTTACTGCTTTCTTTCACTCTCAGTTCATTATGCTAATGAAAATTGACTGGAATATTCAACTCTATGCTATATTTTGGATTATGAATGTTGTCTCTGGATTCAACCTGAGTTGTCCGTCTGTTTTGATGTTTCAGTGCCGGTGGAAATGGCTAGGACGCAGACAAGTTCCAAGGATCAAGCGGCTACTAAAGTCGTCAAGAAATTGCGTGAACCACAGCAGAATGAAGTGATTGGGAGTATTCTGAAAGAAAACACTGTTGACAATGAAGACTCTGGTGATACAGCCAGTGGTAACAGGTATCCTGGTTGGCCTGGAACCAGTGTATTCAGGATGCTGATTCCTGCACAAAAAGTAGGCGTCATAATTGGTCACAAAGGAGAGAGGGTTAGAAGACTATGTGAGGAAACAAAAGCCTGTGTTCGAATTATAGGTGGTCATCTTTGTGCAGCAGAGCATGCTGTAAGTTGCCTGTTGACTAGTTATCATGGAACTTATTATTTCCATAGGGATATTCTTTTTGTATTCATTGGAGTATTTATTCTTTTACTGTGTATTATTAGAACCCTTGTCGCAACCCAAATAAACTTATTCTCTTGTACTCATGATTCATTACTGAGTATGTTTTGCTGTCTTAATTGGTACAAAACATAAAGAAATGATTCATTAATTTTGTTGACTCTATAAAGTTTGGCTAGTTATCCATTTGTAGCACCAGTCCTATAATCATTCATTTCACATTACCCTGGTAGGGGGTGCTTTGTTAGCATGGTTTGTCATCCCACCACTGGTATCTTTATTATCACGTTATCCAGCATTGTTAATTATTATAAACTATACATATCAGGTTATGTGGTTCTCCTTTAACATACAAGCCCTCCACTGGTGCCTAGCATTGTACAAGTATAACTGTACCATCTTTTAATCAATAAGGGCAGCCCAGTGCACGTAGCTCCCGCTTGCGCAGGTTTCGGGGAGGGTCTGACCACTTTGAGTCTTTTGTACGCAGTCTTTCCTGCATTTTTGCAAGAGGCAGTTTCCAGGACTTGAACCCATGACCTCATGGTTAGGGATGGCAACGGGGCGGGGCGGGGCCGGGTAGAGCATATCCATGCCCGCCCCGCCATGTGTGTCGGGTAAAAATCCCCACCCGGCCCGGCCCCGTGGGCGAAAATCCCCACCCGGCCCCGTGCCCGTCGGGTATCGGGGCGGGTACCGGGTACCCGGCGGGTGGAGATGGTGTTGTCGGAGCGGCGTCGGGAGCGCGACCAACGGCGGCAGGCGAGTGGAAGTGGCGCCGCCGGCCTCGCCCCATCGCGCTCACCTGCCTGCCGCGCCGCCGGCGTCGCCGTGCCCGCCTGCCGCGCCGTCGGCCTCGCCTCGCCTGCCTGCTGCGCCTCGCCGTGCTTGCCTGCTACGCTGCCGCGCCGCCAGCCTCGCCGCGCACGCCTGCTGCGCCACCGCGCCAGCCTCGCGCCGCCCGCCCGCCTGCTGAGCCACCACGCCAGTGCCACCTTGCCTGCCCGCCTGCCTGATGAGCATCGCGCCATTCAGATTGCTTGCGATGTCCCTAGGAGAGAGAAAGAAGTGGAGTCGAGAGAGATAACGTGTGGCTGGTTGTGGTCTTGTGGATTGCTGGAAAGAGATAAGACTGTTCTTGTTGTTGTGGGCTGGGCTAGACGGGAGGATATAAGGCCTTTGCTGGTTGTTGTGGGCTGGACTGGTTGTTGTGAGCTGGGCCAGATTGAAGGAGATAAGAATGTACTATTCGGGTCCCCGTCGGGGCACCCGCGGGTGGAAATGAAAACCCGCCCCGGCCCCGACTTGATTCGGGGCGGGCACGGGCGGCACCCACGGGTGAAAAATCAGCCCCGTGCCCGGCCCCATCGGGTCGGGTACCCGGCGGGTTTCGGGTACCCGGCCCCGAATTGCCATCCCTACTCATGGTCACAAGGCAACAGCATTACCGCTGCGCCAGGGCTCCCCTTCCACCATCTTTTAATCAAGATACATAAAAATATCAGCATCCTCGTAAATCCAAACATGCTATATGGCAAAGATGTATTTTGAAAGGCAGTCAAATAACTACCTCTTGACTAAAGAATTTATCGCAAACTACAAACCCCGGAGGATAATATTCTATTGTTTGATGGCTGAATATGAGCTGTGGATTCTTTTATTAGTGGTTGAGAAGGCTAAAGATTAATGGAAAGAGAACTATGATCTATGTTTTGGTTCAGTACAATATATAGTTGTCATTAAATTTTTGTTTCCTTTTTGGTCATTGAAAGGTAATTGTTTTTGCAAAGGAGCAGCCTGATGAGCCAATACCTCCGGCCATGGATGCATTGCTAAGAGTATATCAGCTAATAATTGATGATGCTTCAGAGTTGCGATCTAATGGTACCATTATGACACGGATTCTTACACCAAGCGAACAGGCAGCAAGCCTTATTGGTGAGCAGGGTGCGAAGATAAATTCAGTTATGCAAGCTTAACCAATATCCGAGTCCTTGGTAACTTCCTTAATTTGATGTACCTCTCCATTCAGTTTTCCACTACTACTGTTTCCTTATGTTGATATCAATGACTGTCATTTGTACATGAGAGCCTTTGGATGACTGCATTGCATAATTATGAGTAGTCTGTCAGTAAGCAAACAGGATATTGAAGTTATTGATGTTTGTAGTTCTTGCCGTGCAACTTGGCTCTTTTGAAGCAGATGTTGGAAAGTATATAGTTTGTTTGGCTCCTGCCATTTTGTTTCATTCATCATTTTTTCTAACATGGTTGCGCTTATCAATACTAGGCTGAAAATGCCCTTTGACATGTAGTGCTGCATAATTTTTCTAACATTTTTGTGACGCATATATGTGCTATATGTGTCAGGTTTCATTATTTCCTATTGATAAGAAAATATTTCTTTTTCCTACAAATTCAGAGAAAAATGATCAGTTTGGTTGTAACCGCACTCGCACAAGAGGAGAAGTCAATAAACATTATGTGTCTCTACCACTAGGACTCAGCTACATTCATAGAGGAGTTCTTGTAATCTCTAAAATGTGTTACAGCTTTTTAGTTCCTCAAGTGTTTGTCTCCTTTTGTTATTATTTAACTGATTTCTTGGAGTTTTATCTAGTGATATCAACTTTAACACCAAAATGGCCATGATTTCATCAAAATCACATAATGCTGTTAACTAAGACGAGATATGGTTTTCACCTCATCCATCTTTGAATTTAAGTTGGTGTCACTATCACCCTATTGTTTAATATTATGTAGCATTGGAAGTTTCAACTAGTTATCAACCTAAATGATGATCTGTTTTTTGGTCATATACAGTATGAGTGTGCAATTCTTTCAACTGCTATTGTGGGATTGTAACTCCAGCCTTCGCATATTTAGCCTATCTCATTCCTTATATGATTTGACCATTTTAGATGGTGACCTGCCACCTGTTGCACTGGAGGAAGATAGGATTATCGAAATATGGGGACCACCTGCACAAGTGCGCAAGGCTTTGGAACTTGTTGCTTCTCACCTGAGAAAGTACCTGGTTGATCGAAGTGTCATCCCATTGTTTTACCCTAATGTAAGTTGCCACTACCTTGAACATTAGTTATTTAACAGGCATATTAAAATGAGAATACATTTTACCCCTTACCAATATTTAATTCCCAGGACTTGTTCTTCAGGCGCCTATGCCAAACTTGCATATGGACATGCCCCCATGTCACTACAGTGACCATCGTGAGGGCCCTTTGCATGCAGTTAGTCCAGGCTATCACTCTGTATGTTCTGAAGATCTTCAATGCGAACCATGGCCTGAAACTTTCTATTTGAGGGGTAGGCATCCTATGGAAAGTCTTCAACATGCTGATACATTTGAATACAGATGGGAAGCACCTACATTTTTCAGGAGATATCGATCAGTTACACCACCAAACCATGGTATAAGGGCATATGGGCCTGAAGCATCATCGCCAATGGAGGCCTTTTTACCAACCCCTATGGAATTACATTCACACCGCAACCTGATATATGGACAGCGAGCAACTCCAAGTGGTCCATCAGCTAATGTTGAAAGAATACGCTCCCTTATATCTGTGTATGGAAAACAAGCACATTCAAGGAGACATGCCTATCAATCACCTGAAATGGATAAAAACACACATTGTGGAATATCATTACATGGACGTGAAGCTCATCCAACCAGAGTATTTCTGTCAGATGGTACTGAACTACCTCCAATACCTGGTATTTCTGCCCATGAACTAAAAGAATCACCATCCTTCAGGATGAATCGTCCAACTACTGTTGAAAATCTCCAACACTATCGTGTATCTGCATGTGGGCCAGAAGCACCACCACATGTGTGTCCACCTTCATTAATTAGTCAGTCTGCCCTGATTGGTTCTAAGGTTTGTATAATTTATGAAAATTTGATTTATAATGCTTACATGTTCTCATTTTTGTTCTAAAATTGATCGGTATCTATCTGGAATGGTGTTTGGCAGATTAAGAAAAAGATGCAAGTTCCAATATTTTATGCTGAAGCTGTAATTGGCCCAACTGGCGAAAGAATTGAGTACATTCGTCGTGCCAGCAGATGTAGCATTTTGATAAATGATTCTGAGGGTGCAATGTCCATCGAGATCACTGGAAGTTCTGCAACAGACGTTCTAACTGCAGAACAGCTGATTAAGGTATGCTAGGAAATGCAATTATACTTCTGCTGAGATAATGTTTTGTCCTTTAGATATGATTTTACTTGGTTATGCGTAGAAAATACAATTAAATTTCCATGTGCACATCTCTGTTTACATGCGCACATATCTGTTTCCATGAGTAAAACATAAGGTTCTCCTTGTCCTCTCTTCTGTCAAACTACTTCCTTTGATTGGATGGCTATATTCATTGTCTAGTGCATTCAATCCTCTTAATTTGTTGGAGGGTTTCCTATTAGGATAAGAATCTGCCACTCTGCCTCAAGTTCAACCATCAGTAAACTGGCTGAGAGCTATTATAATGGTGCTGTGGCGCATCAGGTCCCACCCACTTCTTTTTGAGGAGCCAGTACATCAGGTTATATGCCAGTAATTGATTGTCACATTCTATCTAGTAATTTGATTCTGAAGCACTGATATCAGGTTGTTAACATGCTTCTATTGGAGCCAGTAGAATGGTCTATAAGTGAGTGCATGAACCGAAGAAACAACTCACTGGTTTGGGTATTTTTGCTAGGGTTGCTGCTCCATTTTACTTGTTTCACATCCCATCCTTCCGCCATTTTACTACTTCTAAGATGATGCTTTATAATGTACTTTCATGGTTATCTGTGTTTCAAGCATCACCTTTTTACTCTCTTGATCATTGTTTCCTTTTATAGAACTTCATGGCTGAATGTGCTGCCGCCTCCCCTGGTCACAGTTTTGACTTCATTCCATCATATTTGCCAAGAGCCAGATCTCCCCAAGCTGATATTCGTACTGCAAGCGGAGTGTCCAGTTTGCCAGAACAGCGTCTACAAATGATTTACTGAAAATTCCTGACAGTTCGTTTTCTGCACATACTACCAAAGATACCAAACCCCAATACCAGCAATACAGGAAATACCTTGAAAGTAAATTCACAAGAAGTTTTGATATTCATCCTGAGATGATTCTGGCTACATATTGACCCTGAGAATTTTTTATGTAGATTTATTTATTAATTGTTAATCCCTTTGTTGTAGCCTTTAAACTCGACCTGCGGGGGGTATGACGGCCCCCGGGCATTTTTTAAGGAGAACGATCGTCTCACACAGATCGAGAAAACCCCCGAACCCTCCTCCGCACCATACACAGGGACTCAGCAGGCCGGTGAGAATCGGCGCGAGTACTTAACCTATGCTTTGGTCCAACGGAGGAGCGAGGGGATTTTTTTATGCACTGCAGCGACCAGAGCCATATTGCAGGAAATAGCCGCTACAGTGCGGTGCCGCGGCGGAATCGAACCCGGGCGACCAGCCTAGCGTCAACAGGGACCAACGCCCTGGAGCTGGCGGTCCTAGCCAGTCGGGCCGACCCGCGTTGGCTTTGTTGTAGCCTTTATCCATGAGTTAAAGTTTAGTCTGGGCATAGGCTATATGAGAGCAAAATTTTGGTTAACTCAGCAGATGTACTGGTACAAGCTATGTGCCTGATGTGTTGTACTGTTGTCGTTGCAACTAAATGAATCTATAGTGATCGTTGCTCCTTATTTATGTGTTGGCTGCCCATGTGTCATTTTTCTTTTCCGATAATGCCTGAGACTACTGGGTGTCGCACAAAAGGCACCTATTTAGTATCCCTAGAAAATGGGGAAGTTGTCCTCGATAGGGGAAATCTTTATTGAAAGTTACCAGCACCTAATATCGTTTTTATCAGTTTTTCCCACCAGAAAAAAAAGGAGTTGTTTTCTGTGCCATGCGCCATTCAGACGTGGGGCCTTGCTGAAGTATCGCGCGCCTTACACTATTATGCATGCAGACATCAGAGAGGGAAAACGCCGTGTTTGGAGAGCTGCAAGGCAAGCCCGGCATTCTGCTCGCTCCTCCTTTCTCTCTCCTCTCTTCGTTCGTTCTCTCGAGCGTGGAGAGGGAGAGAGGGGATCGAGCCCCATCCTCCTCTTTGCTGCCAAGGAATCGCATCTTCGGATTTTCCCCAACCTTCTTGTGGATTTCCCTACGTATTATCCGTCTTTTCGATCAGTGGGGTATGTCCTATATTTGCTCTATTTTTTTCCCTTTCTGGTATGAATAATGCGGGCATTGTTATCTGCAAATGTGAATGCTTTTGGAGATAATTTTTTATTTGTGAAATTAATTAATTTTCAATATATCCAACTACACATTGGGCGGAAAGTCCCTCATTTTGCTGCAAAAAGAAATATTTAATTCTGTTAAGCAACGCAACAGAGAGAATACTTGGGAGTTCAAGTTTGATTGGTGATTGTTTTTGCAGGGAATTTTATTCTGCTACAGGGCCTGAAAATTTCTTATTTTTGGGATCAAAATCCCGCCCCCACTCTCTCTGCACATCTGCGTTGCTTCGAGGTCCATGCATTTGCAGCACGAAACAACAAACGTTTTGTCATCTGAAGAAACGGGCTATTACTATTTGTGCTGCATGATTCGGTTCCCTTGCCGCAGCATCGAGGGATCACTTTAACCTGCATGTGAACTTTTGATACACATTTTTCAGACATGGCTGCAAACACATGTTCTACGCCGCAGGACTTCTTGCAGCGATTCTGGACCACGCTTTCCTACGCTTGCAGTGAGCTCTGCCTCATCATACTGCTCCATGTAGCTGCTGTGGCGTCATATGGGGCGACAAGGTTGGCGAGCATCTGCAAGCTCAGGGCGCCTTGCATCCTGTGCTCAAGGCTGGACCATGCCCTCCATGGCAAGCCATGGTTCTCTGTGGATTCAGTTTGCGCCGCACATCGTTCAGAGATCTCATCGTTGGCTTACTGCAAGAGCCATGACCAGTTTGCACCATCTGAAGACTTGTGCAAAGCCTGCCTCCATAACCCAGCGCTAGGTGTCAGTGAGGATGTGAACTCTCGATCCAGGCGCTTATGTTCTTGTTGTTCGGAGCCATTCAAGAATAATGCTCGCGGTGCACGGAAGCTTTCTGAAACTGCAAATGCTGTCGAGTCTGCATATAATATCAACAGGTCGGAGGAGACTAACAGCAGGAACCAAGTTGATACAAGTGACAGCACTCTTGTCATGACACCCATGGTGGTACCTGGGCAAGTTCCTGCAGATCACCCCAAAGATAAGAGTAAGTGCAGATATCTGGACTGTCATATTTCAATCGTACTCTAACTGAATCATTTTGAGATGTCCACTAACTGTATGCGTACTTCTTGATACAGCTTTTGTCGTGGGTATCGAGGAAGTCGATGAATCCAATGGTTCGCCAGGCAGAGATGAACAATATACAAAGGAGACTGGTGCTTCTGCCAACACTGGGACAGCGAGACTAGCGTCTTTTAGATCTGCTGCGCCATCGCGCATTTTTGTCGACCGCAACAGCAGTGTAAAGAATGCTTTCATTGGCAGGCTCAATCTGCCGTCTCCTCGCCCATCAGAAATAATTTTTGCCAGGGACAACAATTCAACAACTCAGCAAGAAGTGAAGGCACTCATTTCTCAGATTTCTTCACGGGGCCTTGACAGTTCTTCGAGTGAAGGGACTCCGAGCCCTGGTATCAATTTTCAGGCTGATGAAAGAACTGCCCCGGGTAGGAGACCATCGCTTGAGAGAAATTATTCAGTGCTGGAACCTTCAGAAGGGAACCTTGTCGACGACATTGAAGGAGAGAGTTCTGTTGAGAACCTAAGGAAACAACTTGAGCTCAGCAAGAAGTCAATGGCTGCTCTTTACAAAGAGCTTGAGGAAGAACGTAGTGCTTCAGCAGTTGCAGCTAGCCAAACGATGGCCATGATCAATAGATTGCAGGAAGAAAAGGCGGCAATGCAGATGGAAGCACTGCAATATCTCAGGATGATGGAAGAGCAGGCTGACCACGACCACGAAGCAATACAGAACCTACATGATCTACTTACAGATAGGGAGAAAGAATTGCTTGACATGGATTCTGAACTCACAAACTGCCTGAGGCTCCTCCAGAATGAGCCATTAGATGCTACGAGATTTGATGGCATTGATACAATGAACGGCACGGGAGAATTCACGAATGGTACGGATATTATGGGCGGCACCATGTCATATTTCGAAGACGAAAAGGCGTATATTTTGGAATCCTTGAGCAGATTGGAGGAAAATCTCTGCATTTCCACAAGCAGACTTGCTTCTGATGACGCAAAAAAATGTCAAGAGGACATACTGTTAGAAGATCACACAAGGGCTGATGGGCAGTACATGGAGAATTCCCAGTCGGATGGTCGGGACTCACCGATGGGTCTAGAACACTTGAGTGGTGGATTGACCTCTGTACAGCAACAAGATGAAAATGAATGTTCAAGTTCTCTT
This sequence comes from Eragrostis nindensis, assembly GCA_012490785.1. Lineage (NCBI taxonomy): Eukaryota > Viridiplantae > Streptophyta > Magnoliopsida > Poales > Poaceae > Eragrostis > Eragrostis nindensis. The sequence continues at coordinate 50,035 of JAAXCT010001551.1, read as the reverse complement.
TTAGACGAGTACAAGATGAATGATGTCACAAGTGTTAAGAATGCAATTTTACTATTGAATACAGGATTGAAGGCACTTGAAGCTGACCAGAAGTTTATCAAGAAGATGCTGACTTCCCTAACCTGTGGTAGTGATGGACTGCAGTGTGTACAAGAGGTTACCAGCCATTTAGCAGAGCTGCGAAGGGTTGTAACTCAACGAAGAGCAATGGCTTTGCCGTTAGTTCACACTATTTGGTCATGAGGTAAGAAATATTGTTTTAGTACATTGCAGACTCTACAAAATGTCTTTAAAACGAACAATATTTTATCGCATTGCCTATGATTCAAATAAGGTCATATAACAAGAAGCTGAAACCTTCAGCTTCTTAACTCAGACAAACATTGACAAATTTTGATTGAATCTATTATGCACTTCTTCTCATGTAGAGATCTGCTGCCTGTCAATGGTGCTTCCAGGCTCTGTTACGTGATAGAGAGTAAAAGAGATGAAGATGGTCAGATTGCAGGATTATCAATGATCTTCATTTCTGAAACCTATTGATAGAGAGTTCAAGAGCGCATACCTGACCGAAAACTTTTCCTGACCTATTGCTGCTGTTCTTCTATCATCAGCATATTACTGAAACCTATAAAGCATCTCTTGTATATGACATGATTGTTGGCGGACGAGAAGCAAGTTTGTAACTGTAGATGTAACAATCTTTATGGTTCTTGGTAAGAGGAGTTAACTTGTACATGATACACCCCATCCATGTAAAATCAATGAAATACTCCCCATTGTTTCCAACAACTTCGGTGTCTTGAATCATGCAATGATAGTTTGTTGAACTTTACCTATTTGCCTCTAATAAAACATGAGCACCAAATTGCTTTAACTCCGTTCAGTTAATTTATCTCTGGTCTGCCATCTGTCGAAGTGATCATGCGTCATCAACCACTATTAATACTCTGTTCTAAAACAAAACGTGTGTGTGAACTGTCTCTTTCTAACTATAAATCTATAGGAAACAGTTTACTTATCTTTTCCAATATTTCGATGAGAGGCTTGATCTGGGAGCTGTTAGGCTTCGATCTCATTTCTACTATCCAAACAAGGCCCTGCAGTGATCTGATAGAGTCCAGAACTCAAGAATCACATGCCACGACATTTGTCACTGTTTGTCCCCAGCTTCACGCTATTGGAATTTCGCCTGTGCAAACTTAAAACAGAATCATTCTACTTTTTCCGTCAAGAAAAGGTGATGTGTTCTAACCGTATTGGTGAACGTTTGGTACTAAACATAGCCTATCCTAATAATGAGTGCATATATCCAATAAAAATGGTATTATTCTAAATTTCATCGCGGCTCTATCCCCATATTATTTTTAGTTACCATTGAGTGATCTTTGCCATTCTCTGCTGTCATTCTTAACACCTGAATTCCTCTTTTGAATTTTTTGAAATTAAAAATCATGCTGAATAATGAAGTGCATATCGGAAATTGGACAACAAACTTCTTTTTATGGACAAAATTTCCTTGCTTTCATAGACTTTTCCTATCTCGAGTTTAATCTATGTTATAGGCCCTCCCCTCCATATCATCACTTAAGTACAACATCAATTTATTTCACTTTATTTCGTGGCAATAATATCAACACCACGTGAGAATCTGCACGCCGTTTTCCACAGTCCACCAACACATGCACTGGTCCTTGTCTAGCTCTGTAGAGAGAGACAGAGTCAAGATAAAGACAAACGGTGCACAATTTTCCTTCTGCTTTCCTTTCCAATAAAGCCGTGAAAGAGATCTCTACCTGAAAGGATACACTTAAATATCGTCGCCAGCTTCAGATGTCACACATCTCTGCCTCTTGAGCTGCACTTGCTCTCCTCTGTTCGGTAGAGCCATGGCAACTTCAGGCACGTCACCGGCGAGAGGTGGAGCACAGGAGAATAGCGGTGAGGCTGAAGTGGGGAAGGAAGGGAGAGGCACGTGGCGGCACGCGGCGTTCCATGTGGCGACGACGATCGCCACGCCGGCGGCCTATGCTCCCTTGCCCTTCGCTGTTGCCTCCCTCGGCTGGCCTCTTGGTGACCACTGAACTTGTGTAATCTGATCAGGGGAAGGGGAGGTTCCCTTGTGATTCAGTAACAAACTGCCCTTTAACCGCAGGTGTTTGCAGCTTGGTTGTTGGGACACTGGTCACATGGTGTTCGAGCTTGGTTGTGGCCTCACTATGGCAGTGGAATGGAGAGAAGCACACCACCTACCGGCTACTTGCAAAGAGTATCTTTGGTCAGCAACAATTTTTTTGCCCCATCAAACTGTTGTTTACCTGACAGTTATTTCACAGCAGCAATTTTGTTAGATGCAAAATTAACAAGTCGTTACAAGAGCAATGACACTACTAAATATCAAGACTTATTGCGGTGATTAAGTTTTGATCTTGTTCCAAGTTTTCAGTCCAAACAAACTGTTAGCAGCACCACAACTGAAAAGTTTATCATTAGTCGATGACAAAAAAACTGTGCTTGGTTGAAGGTCCCTGGGGCTACTGGTATGTGTCATTCTTCCAGCAGGTGGCATCAGTGGGAAATAACATTGCAATCCAGATTGCGGCCGGCAGCAGCCTCAAGGCTGTGTACAAGCACTACCACACTGCTGACAATGGCGCAATGACTCTGCAGCATTTCATCCTTCTCTTCGGTGCATTCGAGCTGTTCCTCTCTCAGCTCCCTAACATCCATTCTCTCCGGTGGGTCAATGCGATGTGCACTGCTAGCACCATTGGTTTTGCTGGGACATCCATTGGTGTCACAATCTATGACGGTAATTTCAGCACATCTTCAGTCTGCACAAAGTACTGGAATAAATAAATTTGGAAGAATGAAAAGCAGTTTATGCTGCAGGATATCGGATCGACAGAAAGGAAGTCGCTTACAGTCTACCAGGGAACACTGCAACTAAGATCTTCAGAGCATTCAATGCATTGGGCACTATAGCTTTCTCCTTTGGCGATGCAATGCTTCCAGAAATTCAGGTGCGCGCATGATATTCAAGTCAGATCATGTAGGTTATACATGTTATCATTCTCAAAATCCTTGGGTGAAACTCAGAGCACTGTCAGAGAACCGGTGAAGGCAAACATGTACAAAGGTGTCTCAGCAGCGTACACGATCATCGTCATGTCTTATTGGACCCTGGCGTTCAGTGGCTACTGGGCATTTGGTTCTCAAGTCCAGCCCTACATCTTGTCTTCCCTGACTGCTCCAAGATGGGTTATTGTCATGGCAAACCTATTTGCAGTAATTCAGATAATTGGTTGCTTCCAGGTAAACACTTACTATTTCCTTGTGAAATCTGGTGACTGAAGCGTCGAGTAACTGTACTTCTTCACCAAGATTTACTGCAGGCCAACCTTTGCGCATTTTGAAGAGCGGGTAAATGTGAAGAAGGTGATCTGCAAATCCTGGATGTGGCGGCTGATGTATACTTCCACATACATTGCGCTCATCACATTCATCTCCGCGGCGATGCCATTCTTTGGGGACTTTGTATCAATCTGTGGAGCAGTTGGCTTCACCCCTCTGGACTTTGTGCTGCCCGCGTTGGCATTCCTTAAGGCTAGGAAGAAACCTGAAAACCTCAGATTGCAGTGTGCCCTGAAGTTGCTCTGCTCTGCCACCGCCGTCTTGTTCTCGATCGTTGGAGCTCTTGCATGCATCGGTGCTATCAGATCTATCGTGCTCGATGTCAAAACCTACAGGTTCTTCCATGATATGTGATGCTATTTTTGCAGCATCAGGTTGTCGTTAGGGGGGCCATCGTGCTAACAAATTGTTAGGTTATTGGAACAAATGAGTTTTTTTGAGCGAAAATTGGAACAAATGAATTGTGTGTTTGGAACTATAATTTGTATGCCTAGAACAAACCAGTATCTAATGCGCGTGGGCCAGACAAATAATAATAAAAAAGACACAGTTTGCAACTGGCACGACTACTGGGCCGGACTAGAGCATATGGGCCAATGAATGAGAAATAAACACAAAAAAGGGCAGCAGCCGCACGAGTTTCCCCTCAAAAAAGAAAAAAAAGCGCATGAGCTTCCCGCGCGGGGGAAACAGGGTGCACGAGCCGTGACTCGCTCAGGCGCGTACGCGTGCTATGGTTCCGCAGTATATCTATGTGTGTGTGGGGCGAAGGCTAAGGATCTGATTACGTGAATAAAAAATATTTTATATTTTTCAAGCCACAATATTACTTTAATCTCAAAATACAAGCACAATCTAACATGAAATTGATGGATTATCTCCTTTTGAGATGACTGATATTTTTCGCTAATCTCTCGGTCACTTTTTCAATCATGGATGTAAATCCAACTATCTAAATCTTTTGTTCTTTTATAACGGTATTCTCTTCATAGAAATAACATGAATGTTCAAGCTTCAATAAAAAATGGTTCCACCATCGAAACCCATGGCTGAATTAAAAAATACATGGGGAGAGAGAGCCTTGCTATGTGTAAACACGCATGCGTGAGTGGCGTGGTTGCAAGTCTGAAAGTATTTTTGCCACTGGAATCCTCCCAAAAATCTAAACAATTTTGTACTACGCAAGAAGGGATTAATACTTGATTTAATATCATAATCAGAATTAGTTAGCTAGTTATGCTATTGGCTATCTATTCGTGGGCGTCATTAGAGAGGAAATGACTCTTTTAAAGACAGTCGCACTTATATTAGGATTTGGAAATGTACATGGTTTCTTAGCCCACAAAATTTACTTCTATTCTTCTTCTCATTTCTTTTTGGGAAGTTGCAATGTGGTTTTGAGCTACTACATCTCACCAGCCCTTTTGTTGGTTGCACAGAGGAGGGTGTGCGGTATCGGGAAGCAGCTCCTCTGCAGTACTGCCCTCTGCAGTCGGGTGGCTGCATGTGGGCCTCGCCCGCGCGCGACCCCGTAAGGCAGCGAGAGCACCCGACTGCAGAGGATCTCAATCCGCGGTATCGAAGTTGCTGCCGTGAAGGCTGGCTGCACGAGTTTCGAGAACCCCATTTTGGGTCAATGGCACCTCCGTTCTATTTTGTGTTGTTCTATCTACTAGTTGCTCTAGTTCGAATCATTGTTCATGAAATATCTCTCAAACTTAAATTTAGATTTAGAATAATGCGCATATTTTCAACATAAGAGATTTATAAAATCCCATAATTGATTCACTGTATATTCATAAAGATTTCTAGTTCTCATGCGACTGAGATTTTGTAAATCTCTTCATCCTTTTTTTTTGTACAAATACAATGTATACATGAAACATTTTAAGTTGGAATACAATGTTATTGATGTTGGAATATATATCATGATGAATGATCACGTCGTAGACTCGTAGGGCATCAATTAAGTGCAAGTGTAGAACGCTATTTTCTTCAAGTTGGAGCAAATTACTATTGAAGCTAGAACGTTATTTCGGTGAGTAGATACAAGTTGGACAGTTGCGAATATACTGGAGACAAAGTCAAAAGGGTTCACAATTTCTACTGTGCCAGCGCATTACTGCATCTTCCTTTCCTTCCCAAGAAAGCTCTAAAAGGGATATCTGCCTGCAAGAACGCACCACCTCTGCCTCTGTAGCAGCACTTGCGCTCCGTCTCTATCAAAAAAAGCACTTGCTCTCCGGTTTGCCGGGACATCCATTGTGTCATAATCTATGACGGTAATTTCAGCACACTTAATTTTCAGTCCGCAGGAAGTACTGAAATAACTAAATTTGGGTAGATGAACAGCAGTTTAATTATATATATTGCAGGATACTTGACCGGCCGAAAGGAAGTTGATTACAGTCTTCAAGGGAACACAGCAACTAAGATCTTCAGAGCTTTCAACGCATTGGGCACGATAGCTTTCTCCTTTGGCGATGCAATGCTTCCAGAAATTCAGGTGCGCACATGATATTCAAGTCAGATCATGTAGGTTATACATGTTATCATTCTCAAAATCCTTGGGTGAAACGCAGAGCACTGTCAACCGGTGAAGGCAAACATGTACAAAGGCGTCTCAGCAGCCTACACAATCATCGTCATGTCCTATTGGACCCTGGCGTTCAGTGGCTACTGGGCATTTGGTTCTCAAGTCCAGCCCTACATCTTGTCTTCCCTGACTGCTCCAAGATGGGTTATTGTCATGGCAAACCTATTTGCAGTAATTCAGATAACAGGTTGCTTTCAGGTAAGCACTTGCAGTTTCCTTCTGAAATTTTTGTGACATGATTGTCAAGTAACTGTAATTCTTCTCCAAGATATACTGCAGACCAACCTTCGCGCATTTTGAAGAGCGGGTAAAGCTGAAGAACGTGAGCGGCCAATCCAGGATGTGGCGGCTGATGTATTCTTTCACATACATGGCTGCCATCACTCTCGTCTCCGCGGCAATGCCATTCTTTGGTGACCTTGTATCAGTTTGTGGAGCAGTTAGCTTCACCCCTCTGGACTTTATGCTGCCTGCATTGATGTTACTGAAGACTAGGAAAGGGAATATTACTGAAGACTTCGGACTGCAGTGGGCCGTGAAGGTGCTCTGCTTTGCTGCCGCCATCCTGTTTTCGATCGTTGGCGCTCTTGCATGCCTCGGTGCTATCAGATCCATCGTCCTCGATATCAAAACATACAGGTTCTTCCATGATATGTGACGATATTTTTGCAGCATCAGGTTGTCATGCATTAGTTTTTGTAACACAAGAACAGCATTTGGAGCAGAGAAAACAGAATGACAGTCTTCAGATGAGGGGCATACTGAATAAGTGTACACACTTTGTTCTGTAACTATGAGAAAATTTAATAAAATCCTTGTCTTTTTTCTTGTCATTGTTGCACAGAACCTCGGACATTTTTGCTCATCTCACTTAACTGGGTGTATTCTGGTCAAATTTTTTTTTCGAAAAGAGGGCTGCCCCTCGGTTTTCATTAGAAAAACCGTTCAGTCTACAAAATGCGTAATACAGAAATGACAGGTTATGCTGAACCTATCTTCACTTGCTCAGCCATAACCTAGTCACAGCCAGCACCACATGTGCTCTTGGCTACATATCAGAGCGACAGAGTAAATTCCTAAAGGAACACATCAAGCTAGAAGTTCAGCAAAAGCATTATCTCCCACTTTTTAACTGCTACTATTGATCATACCCCTCACGACCTTTAACTTGCTTCCAAAGTACTCCTCATTGGCGCCCAGCTCCTTGCCCGCCCGTAAAAGTCCTTTGCCACCTCCCGCAACCTATCAGCTCCTCGTCGTAGTAGTTCCTGCTCCTCGCTTTTCTGCAATAGAGACCAATAATCAAGCCAAGCACATAGTGAAAAAACTACAGCAATTGGATCAGCTGGTGTAGTATTTCTAAAACACAGGTTATTTCTGGTCTTCCAAATGCTCCAACACACTGCTGCCACCCCCACAGTCATAAGTTTCTTGTTACTGCCCTTGCTGTTCCTTTGTAACCATCCCAGCATGGCATCTTCAATGTCTGTCGGGGCATGTTGTAAATTGAAAGACCAAATTATAATACTCCATAAGAACTTGGCAATGGGACATTTAAAGAACAAATGTGTGTCTGTCTCTGTTGCCCCACAGAAGCCACAACATCTGTCCCCTTTCCATCCTCTTTTCCTAAGATTATCTCTAGTCAGAACCCTGTCTTTTACTAAAAGCCATAAAAAAACTTTGATTTTCAGAGGTATTTTCACCTTCCAAATAAAGCGATGGGGGAACTTAACTTGCTGAAACTTTTGTGCCACATAAAAAGAGTGCACAGAAAACTGTTTATTTGCAGTGAGCTTCCATCTTAGCTTATCCTTCTCCTCATTCAGGGATACCCCAGCACACATTGCCTGCAGTTGTTGCCATTGTGCTAGTGTCTCCCCCCACAGGAGCCTTCTAAACCTTATATTTCCCCATCCCTCATTCAAAACAGAAGCTACAGTTATTTTCTTATTGAAGGTTAAAGCAAACAATCTAGGAAACAGGCTCTCAAGTGACTGGTCCCCAACCACTTGTCACTCCAGAAACTTGTCCTTTCCCCGTCTCCAACCTGCTTATCACACATTTCTAGAAATTTATCTTTGTTTTCAAGAATACCCATCCAGAAATGAGAGTCCCCTTGTTTGGCTTTGACATGCTTAAGAGTCTCTTTTTTCAGATACTTATTTCTCAAGAGCTGTTGCCACCAACCTTCTTCGTTTTCAAGTTTCCACAGCCATTTACCTAGTAAACTAATATTCATACAGTCTAAATCTAGGACCCCTAAACCACCTTGATCCATGGGCAGACACACATCAGGCCAACTGACAAGGTGATATTTCTTGATCCCCTGATCAGACTGCCATAGTAGCCTGGCCCTAAAAAAGTCCATCCTTTTCCTAACTCCTATTGGTAATCGGTAAAAAGAAATCATGTACAAAGGAACATTAGTCAAACTAGTTTTTAGTAAAATGAGTCGACCACTTGAGGCAAAATTGCCTTGCCAGCAACCAGTCTTGGCCTCCATCTTATTTTCAGCAGGTTTCCAATCAGAGTTTTTCAGCCTAGATGCATCCACTGGGAGACCAAGATACTGCAGTGGAAAGTTTCCACTGTATTCTGGTCAAATTGTTTCATAAAACTCCACGCCTATCAAAATAATATGATAGACTCTACTTTAATTTTTAGAGATTACATGACCGTGCATCTGTTAATCGATTTGATTACAGAAATTACATCATGCAAGCACAAAGACATAGTTCACATGTCATATTCATGGTTATTTTTAAAAGAGATGGGGTTTTGTGAAACAATATGACCATAAAATATGGGTTAAGTGACACAAACCAAAATACATGTGATTTTCCAGTCAAAAAAAATTACATGTGGTTTTGTTCAAGGGTCATAAAACCCAAAGTTTTATGAAATTTTATTTAAACAGTTCTGACATGCAGCTGTTTCTTGTACAACCCTCATTTCTAAAAGCGGTGAAAAAACACCGGAACGAACGTACATTTTCTCGCACGGCCTTTTTTTTTTTGCCTTGAATGAATGTACATTTTATCGTATTCTTCTTTTCATGGGTGGCATTTGGAATCCATCGTGGAGGTGCCCTCCGACGACTTGTGACACTTATTATATCAAAAAATGCTTAGTCTTGACCCACTTCATAGATGAGAATTCCATAAATTTTACTATGTACTGTACTGTCCATCGACGTCAACGAACATTATATGGATATTCCCTAAAACTAGGGAACTGCTCGATCATCATAATGGAGCACAAATACGTAGAACGGAACACATGAACGATTTAACAAGAGCATGACAATATATAGATGTATTGCTTGATCAATCCAAGTAGCATTCTCACAAATACAACTCCTGATCGAAATGATGATCGACATCTCAAATGGAAGAGTGGTCGGAGAATGGTTGGGGCCAAGGCTGGAGCGGTGGCGTGAGAAAGGTGGAATGTGCACAGAGAGGCGAGAGACTCCTCTTCGATCTGATGCGGTGTCTCTGTAGAGTCTTTTCTTTTCTTTTTAAATACAGTAAATACACAGACACTCATAAACATGCACGAGTATTCATCCCTATAAACACACGCACACAACTCCTACTCTTATAAGGGCCTCCGAAAGATTGGGCGACTGATATTGAAATTCACGAAGTTACCACATGCACTTCACTGTCAATGAGATGTCGCCTGAAAGAATAAATAGCAGTAAAAGTGTTAGCACCCGTGTCAAATCTAGAATTTGAACCTAGATGAGTTGGTTCCACCACAAAGACCCTGGCTACGCAGGAAAGCCTTCTCTCCATGGTCCATAAGACACCATGCAAAATGGAGTTAATTTCACAAACTACCAAAACTTTAGCCTTATAGCCTTTTAGTCAAAAAAAGACGAGCTAGCACACCGGTACGATACGATTGTATGAACTTCGAGTCACATGTACGACATCTAGAGTTTGAATTTTTGTAAGCGCAAGAACCTTTCTCTAGGGGACTGTCTGCAGGCCACCCGGACATTTCCCGGGTGCCCTCCACCCGATTTTGCAGCCGTTGGATCAGGAGATCCAACGGCTGCCAACCCTTCTTCAACCTCCAGCCCCCACCCCCGCCCCGACGCGCCGCCGCCCCCTGCCTCGGCGGGCTAGGGCGTCGCCGGAGCTCCGCGCGCGCCGCCACGCGCCCGGAGCTCCGGCGAGGCCCTAGCTCGCCGAGGCAGCCGCCATCCACCGCCTCCCGCCGCCGCCCCCACCCCCGCCGTCGTCTTCCTCGCCCCCGCCCCAACCCTGGCCCGACCGCCGTCTCCCGCCACCTGCTCCGGCGGCGTCCCCGCCGCCTCCGCCTCCGCCGTCTCGCCCGCCGCCACCGCCGGGCCGGCCTGCCTCCCCCGGCCCCCTTCTAAGTCCGGCGATACTCCGGTGAGCCCCCCAACCCCAACCCCGAACCCTAACCCCTAACCCTAACCTCGCCGGAGGAGCTCCTGCTCGCCGGAGATGGGGAAGAAGCCGGATTTGGTAGTGGAAGGGGGAGAAGGAGGAGAAGAGAAAATTCGGGTGACAACCTCCTCCAAAATGCCCGGGTTGATTTTAGCAATTCCCTTCTCTAGATAGAAATTGGTGATCTTGATTATTAGAAGGGGCTTATCGTGGCCCGTTGGTGGCTTAGGAGGTGTCCATGGTGCTCTGGCAGTACAAAATGAATAAATAGTTTTTTTATTTTATTTTTAGACCATGCTTTTATATTTTTCTAATATTTTTTGAGCCTTTGGACCCAACAGCTTGTCTCCCACTCTTCTCCCACGACAACAGGCGACCATGCTTGTATGGAGAAGATTTCGGCGAAGTTGACTTGACATTTTTTTCTATTCAATTTCTTCGAGGAGATGCATAGGAACCAACAACTCGCAATGCGATGAAAATTAAAGATGCATTGATTCGATCCGAATCCTTGTATGTGCGTGAAGCATGTGTTACTTTTGGCAATTGGTACTTTAATTTCTCCGATCCCGGCATACAGTTGGAACTAGACAAATACCACATTCAATATATCAATGAACATGACAGCAAGATCACAAAACTCTAAAATGAAGTTGTATATGATTCATAAAGTCTAAAAATGAAGCATTGTCAACAGGAAAGAGGAGATGAGCACATCAGCCGAGTGGGGCTCAATATTCCCATAATCCCATGTGAACTATGTTCGTGTCTCTTTTTTAGCCTCTTTCGAGATCAAGACCGTGATGTTTTTCCCGTTATCTAAAAAATTAAGTGATGCTCAAACACAGCCGACGTAGGCACGACGCATACGGGTTTGCTAATTACTTGCTTTATAGTTTTCTCTGTCCACAAGCCACCTAGCTAGAGAACCAAATGGTCGCGATTATGTATGGAGAAAGACTTCGGGGAAGTTCACTTACAACTTTTTTTTCTTTAATTATTGGGGCAGAGGCAGAGACAGGCCTACAGCTTGTAAATTGTAAAATGTGCCACGTTTGGCAATTGGTATTTTAATTTCTCCGATCCCGACGAGCATACAGTTGGAAACTAGACTAATTCCAATAGCATACATACCAGTTTCATTATATCAATGAACAGGACGGCAAGATCAACCAGTCAAGTCAACAGCTGGCCACGATGTGTGAGTTGTTACCAAGATCGATCAAATGTTGTTTTAACGCATCTGATGCCTGTGTCAAAGGAACATGGCGCATGCGTGTTATCCCACCATCTTTGCATATGCCCGGCAGCACATATCCGATTTGAGACTAAACCCAACACATGCGAAGACTCGCCCAATTATGCTTGAGCACCACTGTTTGCTCCGTGCATTTGTTAAGGCTTGTTTGTTTCCATTAGACTTGTGCTGTAGGTTCTGTAAGCCGAAGCACGAACAAACATGTAGTAGTTTTTCTTCTCACCTTTCAAACTTATATATGACTCCACGTTGTGGAATCAAACAATTCATTTTAGACCAATTTTTGCACAGCTTTTGTCAAATTGTTATGGTAATAGCTACAATAAACAATCATACCCATAATCCAGGCAAAACAAATAGACTTCAATTTCTGTAGCTTTAGGAGTGTCACGACCTAACTTTTAACAATCTCTATATCTAGAACAAGCCAGTATTTCACATATGTTTAGCTGAAACAAGCGGTGCCTTAGTTGGGTTAGGCCATGCTCTTGCCCGGTCCATGTATTGAACCTATTTTATTAGGCTTGCTGATCCATAGTGCGGGCTGGGTCTACATCCTGCTGCCGGTTTTCTTCGCTGCAAAATTCCCTGCCCATTTTTCTTAAATTTGGAAAAGGTACACTGCTCTTAGTTTAACTTTATTTTGTTTACATAGATTAATTGCAAGTACCAGCTCTGTAAACTTTTGCTGCATCGTGTCGTGGCATGGTCACTAGATATTATCTCGTCCTGTCCATGACCCATGGAAGTTGAAGTCCTCCTGTGTATCCTATTTTTTTTTTCCTCTTGAAAGCCGTGTTCTATTAGTGAATCAAGATTCACACACCAAACCAAACTGTACAATGGCTTTCCACTGTGTGCAGTCCCACGGGAGCAAAGAAGGTTACCCACAACAGTTGTGCCGATGGCAACAATCAAGCGGCTAAGGGTGTTCCTCAATAAAAAAAAGGGGCTATGGGTGTGTGTACAATATAATAACAATAAATATGACGAATGCAAGATTTTGTTTAGTAATAAACTTAGTTATATTTGAACTCATGGAGTCGTTTGATCTTTTTATTCAGGAGGGAATGCCCTCTTTATTTCGGTTTGTAAAAATAAAGTTTTGAAACAGCTACATGCACTAGTCGATGTAGAAACTGGAATGTTATTCCTGTTTCTGAAAAATGCCCTATTGGTTTTTTTTTTAGGCGCAAATGCCCTATTGGTTTGCTTGCCTAAAACTCTATTGGGCCATAATGCTAATAGTTATGTCTAGAAAGAAGTCCATTTTACCTCCCTCAATTTTTATATGAGTTACAACTTTACCCTTAATTACAAAACCGGGTAACCTGACTCCCTCAATTCAAAGGCACGGTGCAAGTTTCCTCCTTGGGCGGTATTGCAAGCGATTTTGTCCGACGTGGCGATACGGGTCCCACGCGTCAGTGCCACGTCACCTCTTCTCTCTCCTTTTCTTTCTCTTTCTTCCTGCTGAACGCTGGGCATTTCATCGAACACACAGGCAGCTGATGGATTGACCCTGGCCGAGGTGGGCAGAGGCCGTTGAGCATGGCGAGAGAGCGCGGGCGAGCGGGAGGCGGCGGGGGGGGGGGGGGGGGGGGGGGGGGGGGGGGGGGGGGGGGGGGGGTGGGTGTCAGGCGCGCTTAGGCCAGCCCGCCGGCCTCGCCCGTGCCCGTCGCGCGCTCCCGCCGGCCTCGCCCGTGCCCGTCGCGTGCTCCCGCCGGGACGCTGCCCAGGCCACCCGCGGCGCGCTTCCGCCACCAGCAAGCTCCAGCGCTTGCCCCGCGCGCGCCACAAGCTCCAGTTGGGTCGCAGTCCTCGCCTGCGCGCGCGCCACAAGCTCCAGTTGGGTCGCAGTCCTCGCCTGCGCGCGCCGCAAGCTCCAGTTGGGTTGCAGTCCTCGCCTACGCGCGCCGCGAGTTCCAGGCTTCCAGATGGGCTCCGCCCTCACCTGCGTGCTCAAGCTGGGAGTAGCGCCGCGAAGACTAACTCGACTTGAGGACGGAGTCTAGGTAAGCAATTGCTTCACGCACTTGGCAAGCAATTGCTTCACGCACTTGGTTTGACATAATCTAAAGCTCTGGCTTGATGAATGGATGGACGGAGTAGAGCGTCGTGGTGGCGAGCCATATGCTTGGTGGCGGAGCGCGCGGGCGGGCGCGGACGGCAGCCAAGGCTACAGCGAGGCGAGAGTAGCGACCTGCTTCTATGCGCGGCGCGAACGGGCAGGCACGGACGACAGCCAGGTTGAAGCACGCGGCGGCCTGCTGCTATGCGCCGCGCGGATGAGGTGTTCAATGGAATGCCACTTAGGGGAGGAGGGAGAAAGAGAGAGAAGAGAAGAGAGTAGATGACGTGTCGCCTGACAGGTGGGACCCGTATTGTCACGGACAAAACCGCTTGCAATACAGGAGGAAATTTGCACCGCGCCTTTGAGTTGAGGGAGTCAGCCTACCCGGTTTTGAATTGAAGGTAAAAATTGCAATTCTTATGAAAGTTGAGAGAGGCAAAATAGACTTCTTCCTTATGTTTATAATGCTATTGGGCTGTTCCAGTTGCGGACTAGTAGAGCGGCCTACTTGCTCCCATTATTTAATCGTCTTCAACCTCCAGCCATCCTCCGGAACTTCTCTTCCATGTCAGCCGGTTACTCTCTTCTCTCGTATTTCTGGTCCGTCCAACTCAGTATTAATGACATGCAATCAATCATGAGTCGGTAATTCAGATAGCAAGTCATCGGCCTTCGTCAATGGCCGGCTGGCCGGGGACAGGAGTGGTGCATGCACCGTGGACCATTGCTGTACGTTTGCACCTTTCGTTAATCGGACCTCTTGTTAAATTCAACAGATTACTTATACTCCCTTCCTCAACATGGCGGCCAGCTCAACGGCTAGTCACCATTGTCAGCAAGCGGGTAAGCTAGCTGGAGCTGGAAGCCGTAAGAGATGGCCGGCCATCTAGATCAGGGAGAGGCGGAGAGCATGGCATCATTAGTGTGCCATTCATGTGAGGATCAAACGCTAGATCAGTAAGGAAAATACTCCATAGATACTTGTTTTACCGGAGGTCAAATTTAACATGGCCGAAAGATTTGACCTATACAGATCATTACAACTAAATTAGTTCCAACAGGATGTGCGGAGCAAAGTTGATTATAGAAGGAATGAAAGAAAGACGGATGCAGCTAAGACAACACTTGAAAGTGTTCAGGAAAGGAGATTGTTCTAGCTTAGTATGATGCACCATAGATAACTCAGCTAAAATCCTTTAACCTCCTCTTCAGCACATCCAGGGACTTTTTTCGGGCGTTTTGCACTGTGTTGCGGCTTGAAAGGCTCCCAAACAAACTGTCTGGGGCATCCCTGAACTTGTCACAGATGATTGCAACCTTCTTGTGGTCCAAGGATCCATAATTCTTCTCCCTGATTACAGGATTCGCGAAGCTTTCAGGCTGGTTGCTGAGAAGAAGATTGATTAGCTGCCTTATTTCGAGTAGGCAATCTTTGAAACTTGTTTCCATTCTGAGGTCTGATAGCCCAGTGCTGCGAAATGTATCATGTGCAAACCCCTCCAACAGTTTTAGGTCAATGTCAATACCAGCTACAGCATTTGCGTTGAACCTTTTCACCCTGTCGCTAAGAAGTATGGTTACTATAGAGTCTGAGATGTGGCTTAGTGCACCAGATACAACCTTGTGCAGGGCATCTCTTGGTAAAATGTGCTGCCCAGAAGATACTACTGCATGAAGATAGATTATGACTTCGTTCATGTAGTCATTCGCGTGTTCTGGAGCTTCCTCTACAGTCCAATTGATGCTAGTCAACATCATCATGAACTCATCAATCTTGGAATTGACCAAAGATATTGACGCATTGTATGCTGCATTACCAGAGGCTTTAAGAACAGCTCTAGCAGTCAAACCAGAGTGGGGCTTCTCAAGAAGGCGCCTAGGAACAGCACAAAGTTGAGCAGCATGCCGGAGAAACATATCACAAGACTGCTCAAGAATGGAAATATTTCCTGCAATCTGAACCATCTGTGGAAATTCCAGGGAGCCACCATGTATCAGGTTCAGAAAGCCATCATTCAATACCTCGATTAAAAACTTATCTAGGCAACTTTTCACCAGATCATAGCTGCTCATGATGTCACCGTATGACATGTAGCTAACCACATCCTCAATAAAAGAACGAACAATGCGACAAGCACTGGGAACAGAAGAGGAAAACGGAGCAACATATGGCAAATCTGGTACTTTGTCTGCTGGCTCTAGTTGAAATGCTGCGACATTCATTTCGTACTCATTTTCCTTCTTTATTACCATCCTCTCATATGAGTCCTTAGAAAAGATATCACGTATCTGCTTCCGATAATCAGAAAGAAGCAGCCCGAGATACTTGTCCCTACTTTTGTCAAGTACTTGAATCAATGATGTGGGTTGGTAACCATATTTCTTCATGGCTGCACCCAAAAGATTGACATGATCTTTTACAAGGAGATGGTGATTGGCAGCTTTCATCTGAGAAAATTGTTCCTCCAAGATCGCTGTGATCTTAGAACTGGCTGTCTCCCACATTGACTCAACCTGAGTCTCAGATAAAAGCCCGTCTGCAGTTCGAAGGATGCGGTCCTCAACAATAAAAAAACCAGCCACCTGAGCAAGGAGTGGTTGATAGGACTCAACAAAGGGTTGTGATGTCGAAATTTGCGAGTCCAAATTGAGTTGCATGACCCTGTTGTTGTAGTAATATTCTCGAAACTTTTCCCCAAGACCAAGGAGTATGTGAATATGGTGCGCTCTGTACAGTGGAGCAAGATCAAATTCTAGAATTTCGTCCTCATCCATGTGCTCGAAATCCAAGGCATAAGCATGCACATCGAACCCAATACGGCTGCATTCCTCTGCTTCCCTCTGTCGGGCACGCATTTTCTCATCTTTCTGACGGGCTAGAGAGGCCTGGTCCATTGCTGCCAGGCCAACCTCCTTTGCAATCCTTCTGATATATACAAGCCACTCATTAAACTCACTGCAAACTTTCTTCTCAATGTACAGCTTGATCACAGGAATTTGTTTCTGAATAGCCTTTTTCAGAAGCTCCAGAGGAATATTCTGCAGGTGGTTCTTCTCAATCAAATCCAATGTTTTCATTGCAGAAAGATACCTGCCTTCTGCAATGTCCCTGTTGCATATCCTGCACAGGTTAGTGACTCGCAGACAGATCTTCAATGCATCTTTAGCCTCCCCAACATTCTTATTAATTGCGTACAACTCAATAAGCTCGTCGAGCTTCAACAGCAAGGCGCCAGCAGCCTCTTGCAACCGCAGGTTCTCACTAGACAATGTGCCCTTGAGCTCATCAGCATCAACCAGCACACGGCGCAGTTCGTCAACCGCATGGATGAATTCGTCGTAGTGAGCCCTACAAATCTCCTCGATCTCAACCTCTTTCTTCTTCACGATGTTCCCGAGGCTGCTCAAGAGAGCTTCAGGCTTCCCAGACTCGAAAGCGTTCCTGACAATTGGTCCCACGTCCTCATTGTTTGCAATGACGGTGGAAAGACTCGCACCCATAGCGCCATCACCATTTTCTACAGCACCTCCTCTCTTTGTCTGGGCAGGCATAGTCCAGCTGCAAACAAAAGTTTAGATTAGGAACACACAGTAGAGAAAACTAACAAGACATGAAACCCACTGTGTTCTTTTGAAACAAAGGAGCTAAATATCTTGAATAAGACTAAGATTGCTGGTTACATCCATGAAAATCCTACACGGAAGAAAGAAATGCTCAACTCATACCGCAAAAATCACTACGTTCCATCCCAAACCTCGGTAAAAAGGAAACCATGCCTGACAGAATATAAAAAAACACAGCTCGTCCATGACATGTCTACAATCCCCTCCAGAAAATCCCACACTACTGGCACCCCCAATCACCACCACCCCACAGAGCGCATGTCGACGCACCCAAATCTGATGACAGCAGGCTTCCACATAACGCACAAAACGCGAAAATCAGATGCGAAGAGCCCAGGTTTCCAACCACTGAAATCCACCCACAGTACTGCCCACCCATGTCCTGTAGCGCGGCCACCATGGGCCTATCGAAACTAAAAACGCACGAACAAGATCAGGGGCAGGCGCTACCACTACAAACCGAGGCAGCAGATTTGCGCACCCCACGGGGACTGCATCCTCCGAACGCGAGCGATGACGGGCACACCGCACGCGAGGTGAAGTTCGTCGTCGTCCCTCTTTGGCGTATGACACGCAACGTCAAAGAGAGAGGGCTGGGAGGAGAAAAGGAGGGCGGGGAATAAAAGTAATCGGGGAAACAGAACTTCACCTGGCCCGACGGGGCGGAGCCGTCGAAGCTCCGGGAGCGCGCCGGAATCGGACCCCACGGCGGCCGGCGGATGAGTTCTGTGAGAGAGACGGAGAGGGTGGTGAGCGAAAGGGAGGGAGAGGCCGCAGAGGAGACCTGGCGGAGGAAGGGGAATTCGCACCTGCTGGATGGAGCCAGTCGCCGGCGGCGGAGTGAGAGAGTGAGGAGGGGATTTCGGTGTCTCCGAGCGTTTTCGAATGGAATTTAGCGGTTTACGGGGTCCCTGATGTTTAGGTTAGCGTTGTTGGAGCATGTTTTCTTTCGAGGAAAACGACCCAGATGTGTGACGACGGCCTTCTTTGGGTGTGGGCTGGCAAGGAAACGCCGCGTGACGAGACACCCGAAGCCGTTGCCGGCGTCTGTGGTGGTGTCCAGCTTTTCGTCACACGTTTCTTTCTTTTTTCCAAATCTTCATGACCCATTTTGTTTTCTTCCTCAGTCAAACTCATCTAATGTTTTTCATTCTCCTGTATAAACGTGAGCTTTTTTTT
Source organism: Eragrostis nindensis (assembly GCA_012490785.1). Taxonomy (NCBI): domain Eukaryota; kingdom Viridiplantae; phylum Streptophyta; class Magnoliopsida; order Poales; family Poaceae; genus Eragrostis; species Eragrostis nindensis. The sequence continues at coordinate 31,463 of JAAXCT010001551.1, read as the reverse complement.
CATCTCAAAAGGTAAATTCAATCATGATTAACTAGCTCGTGTGGTATTTCGTTGTCTCTCAAGAAAACACACAAGCAATGTCGGCTCGGCTACGGCTAGCTAAAAAATCATGTTACCTACCTCGTTTGCCTATGGTCATTTGGAATTGAGCTGGTAGATAAAGTAAATCTTGCCACGTATGCACGAATAAGCAAAACAAGTGTTGATTCCTTACGGTATCTCCAACGCAATAAGCCCATATTCTAGACCTTACTCGAGATTTAGAGGGTGGGAGTGAAAAATCAAACTCCAACATGCCTCTTCTCAAGACTCTAGACTTGAGAGGCACCCAAAATTCTCCCCTCTAGGCCCTTCTCTCACCGACGTGAACCCCAACCCTTACGCATTCGCTAGGGACACAGAGATCGATGGACGAAGGAGGAAAAGAACATGAGGTAGATGAGGAAGGATCGTGTGGTGTTTACCTTGTCGCCCGCCGCCATAGCCAACTTGTCCATCCTAGATCTCTGCGGCCATCGAACTCACCATCAACCTCCGATCCCCGATCTCCCTCGCCGGATCCAACCACTCCCACCTTGTCGAGGTCATTCTCCGATCTTAGCTGCGGAATTCGGCTACCCATACCCTAGATCCAGGTAGCCGATGCGGCTAGGCGCACTGGGCCAGACGGGCTTGGCCCCAGCTTGGTCGGGGGTGCGGCTGATGAGCGGATTCAAAGGGACTGGAGGCGCAGGGGCAAGGGCAGTGAGGCACGACAGAGCGTTGGTAGGGATGCGACTGACGAGCGGGGAGAGAGAACAGAGGAGATGTGCGAGGGGGCGAGGGAGAGACAGCGGAGAAGAGGGAGTTGTGGAGATAAAAACAAGGGGGAAAAAGATAACGAGAGATGACAGGTGGGGTCCATCTGTCATAATAAAAGTAGTGCTTGAAGTTTAGGGATTACTGTCGAAGTCAAGGGGAAAATCAAAGGCTTCAAAAGTTAAGGCATCCCCTTTTCACGAAATAGCGGTTATGATTTAGAGGCCTAAATTGGAAGAGCATCTCCAAGAGAGCCTCACAACATTGTCCCTCAAAATTTGTTTTATGGGAAAAAAAAACTATTTTTATTAGACCACGTCAACATTCATGCTCACACTAGCGTAATTTTCCCCATCTCCAAATGAGGAAAATTCTGAGGGAACCAAAAAATCGAGACATGTTTTGTGGGCCTGTTGGAGGCTGTTTTTAGGTTAAACACCAATACGTTGATTTAGAGGAAGTTTTCCGTTGTGCCTTGGAGATGATTTTAGAACTCGTCGACATGTCGCAAACGGCGACTATGGAACAACCATGTTAGGCACCGAACCATGAACTTGGTGAAGCTTCACCAGCTAACGAAATGCACCTTCACGCATGATTCTTACGAATAAATATCTGTACTACACATAAAAAAGCCAGTCGGTGGCTTGTATTGGGCGGTCGTCGTCCGACTCCGAACCCAGCACTTGGCGCCGACAGGTGGGCCCACTTCCCATGCCTCTCCCTGCCGCTCGCTTTTCCCTGGGTCCTTCCCTCTCGATGCATGCAATAACACACTGTCCGCCGCCGGAGCCAGGCATCACCATCTCCAAGCTCAGCCCTCGACGGTCTTGGTGTCATCTACACAGCTGCTGCAGAGTTTACACTACCACATCTACACAGCAACGAGTGGAATCTAAGAGTAGAAAGATAGCACGGGTTTCGCCCCCGCTCGCGCTATACACGTCGCCCCAAATTCCGTCGTCTGTTCGATTGGTCTTCGGTTGATCCAACGATCCCGCGCGGCTTCTCTCATTTCTCAATCGCTGCCCATCTTTCTTGACCGCGTTGCCTCCTTTTTCAACACTGCCCGCACTCTTCGTTCGATTATGTCTGAGCACTTGCTTTTGTCAACTCTGTTTTTCAATGCCTCTTTCTTTGACAATTTCTCTGCCGGCAGTGCCCCTTTCTTTACTTCCAATGCTCAGCCAGCGCCACTTTTGTCTTCCCCTCATGCGTTGAAGGATGACTTTGGTGAATGCATTCGTCGAACCGTGAATTGATGTCTTCGAACGTGACTTTTGCGCCTCACTTCATAGACTTTTTGCGCCTTATTTCATTGACTCTGTCTCTGCGTCCGCTGCTGCCTCATTTTCTCGGATGCTCACTCCTGGCGTGCTTGTTTCGGTGTCGACTTCTTTGTCACTCCCGTGTGACTATAAAATCAGAGCACGTCGCAGAGCCAGACATCACACACGAGAGCACACCTCACCTAACCACTGCTGCCGCCGCCATGAACCGTTCTACCGAAGCACAACACCTTCCTTCGTTCCTTGTGCCTTGGGTGCTCGCGCCACCACCTCCTCCACGCTGCTCTCGGCGATCCTCTTCCGCTTTGCCGTCCTCGTGCTCTCGTCGTCCGGCACCGGCTCCGGCAAGTGCAGCTCCATGCCGACGTGAAAAGTACTCGGGCCACGCCTCCTGCATGATCTTGGCCTCCATCTGACCGCGCATGTGCGCCATGCGCTCCGGCGTGTGGTCCTCGCGCCGGAGGATGCCGACGTCCACCATTCATGGTCAACAAGTCCTCTGCCGCCTCTCCCTCGGACGCCCGAGCGCCGCCGCCTCCGCTCTCTAGCCTTCTCCAATTGCCTGCCGGGACGCACGTCTACCCAAAGAACAAGTACCTCACGCTGCAGATGACATCTTCGAGAACTTGGTATTTTGTAAGCCTGAGTAACTGATTCGTTCTGCACTCCGTCTCTTGGATCACAGAGTGATTTCGTACGTCAAGAGAGGGCCTGGTGCTTTGAAGAAAGTGAAATGAACGCTGCTTCGGTTGATGAGGCGCCTGCAGTGGGATTTTGTTGTTCTAGATAAGTTAGAATTATCGTAGTGTTTGTGTACATTGATATACTAAAGAGAGTGATATCGTGTGCCTTTGTGCAAGCTTGGAGCTGCAGTGTATCAGACTTGGCTGTAAGTTCCTGTACTTTGATAGAATTTAGAGTGATGTTGGATCGTGTACTTTATTAAAATAAATTGTGTTGTTCTAATATACCTCATGTTTCTTTGTTAAATAAATTGTGCGTGTTTGGATAAATATGATATATCTTCTCTGTATATATTATCGCTAAGTGTGTGGAATATTGTTGTTATTTCCGGAGATGCAGGATTTTACTTGTTGTGTGCCTTTGTCGGATTGGCTTGTTTATGCCGGCGTTTGTTCGGTGCTGTCACCGTTGTCGGATTTTTTTTCCGTCTGTGACGTAGCGGATACTGTAATTTAATGTGTTTTTGTTCGTCGATTTGTGATGCTGATAGTTCGTCATCTGATGCGTGATGGCCCAGTTTCTTCCTTGATTATTATAGATTGTATGTAGAGCAGCGTCAGGCTTATTTATTAGGTGGTCAATAGAGCTTGATATCGGCGGTCGCGGCGTTGGACTTGTCGCTGTTCTGCGTGAATGTGTCAATTGCGCTCAGGGTTGCGACGAGCTAGCCAGGAGAATGTGCCTCACTTCGGTCCCAGTCCATGCGCGAGCGACTACTTCCGGACTTTTGACCTGTGCTGTTAGTCCATGTTCCTGCTTACGCAAATGGGGAGTCCATTATTTTATTTACACCGTTTGCCATACAAACGATAACGTAAGAAATACAAATCAGGGAAGCCGGCCGGCGTTAGGGCATAGACTGAGGACGCAATCGGTGAGGGCCGGAACTATATAGAGCTCTCTCATCGAGCCAACGTCTTTCACAACATGGGTATCCCCGTATATTTACTTTCCTACCTTTTTCTTGTGTTTTCTTGCTTTCTTGAGCTTCAGTCTTCAGATGCTCATAATTATTGTACTAATATATAATCGATGAAAGTTAAGCTCTCTTCATTCTGATACTTATTTTTTGACTAAATAATTATTATTTCTCGGCACCATTTGCCAGGCATTGTCTAACATAAATAAATATTTTTAAGAACATCTAGCTAGGTTCATTGGTATCTAGACACTAGACGTGCGTGAATTTCTTCATTCAACCTGACACCTCTGCAATTTGACATTTTGAGAGACTTCCATCTTTATAATATACTGGAACATTGTGTACGTTGTTTGAACGGTTTGACTGACGGTTCAGTGTGGCTGTTGAGCTTTTGTTCGTCGCTGGCTTGTCTGGTTATGCCTGATTAATCAGTAGGATATTATCACCACACGCTATTACTTGTAGGTAGTTGCAGAAATATTTTGCTGCAGTTGGTTTTTTTTAATGAATGATTGCAATATTTTGTTCATTGTTGACCTCTCCTTTTTTATTCTTTTTGGGCCGTTGCATGTGTCTTAATTGATGTTGACCATTGGTATAATAGGGTACTAAGACCATTTCGATGGTGACTAAATGGTATGACTTAGTCTATAGACATCCTGAGTGATGTCAACCCAGTTGAACTTATTTTTTTAAAGCAATTAATGTAAGCTTTGACAGATGGTCTAATTCTGAAATTTATTAACTCTATCCAGATGTACTTCTAAAAGGTGCTGTTTTCTACCCGTTGACGAGTTCTTAAAGTCTATATCCATTAAAGGAATAAGACGACCATGTGAATTAGGTGGAACAATTAGTATCATCCATGTACGACTATTCTGGTTTCCTCACTTTATCTATGTTTTATCCATTTGTTACGGTAGTTTCAAACAACTGTGAGCCGTCCATTTACGTGACGAACTCTTGCACCTTAAGATGCAAGACTTCAACAATAACTACTTTTACTATTTTTCTATTTTCTGTTTGGAAAGTCCTCGCGTGAAAGGATATGGATCCAAATTTTTTGTTGTTTGGTTGCCGTAAGTAAAAAGATAACATGTCAAGATAATACAGAAATCTGAGGTAATCAGATTAATTAAATGAATTGAATTTTATTTAAATTTGATAATCGGACGGCTCAGATGTGGTCTGTTCTCTTGCACCCTAAGGTGCAAGACTTGGGAGGTGGGACTACCGTAACACTGCTACTTCTAATAAAAGACCAACTGGTATACGAAGCCGGTAAAAAGCCCATCCTTGGATCTTAATTAATCCATTGCTAATCGGACAAAGAGGTCCTGTCCCCTTTCTCCACACACCTGGTATCTGTTTTTATGGTCGTCACCGTAAGAGTCGGCTTCAGTGTCAACTATATCAGGAGGTACTCCGGTTATAGCACAACATTTTAAACAAACTTTTAGCGTGAGACGGGCGCGCCAGGGGCGCGCCGTAGCTTCTAGTGAAGGAGAAAAGATGGATGGAAGTCGATTCGCAAGCAGGCCTCTGACTGCGGGTCGGTAGTCAAGGGATCCTTCCGGAACCATCGTGTAATGCTTCATTAAACGAGAATCCCAGGGCAAGATCCTCCATCGCAGTTGATGGATTTCACAAAAGCAGTACTACAACGGAGAGAACGGAGCAGAGCAGCACTGCTCTGAGCTGAGAAAGAAGATGAGGATAAGTTTTGTATTTATTTTTTTATCAATGTTGGGTCCCACATAGAATAATTTACTGAAGCACAGCGTCGTCCTGTGAGCTTTAGCCGTGGTGCAGTACTGTAATATGGGCAACTTTAGGCCTCATTTGTAACGTAGAAATTTTACAGGAATCGCACAGTAATTTCAAAAAAACAGTTCAATTTCACAGGAAAAACGCAGGAAAGGAAAATTTTCCCTTCAATCTAAACGAGCCCTTAACGTTTAGCACCATGAACTAGGCTAAGCTGGGACCCGTGCATGAGGAGCTAGCTTGGCAAGACTTGCTTTAGCGTTTAGCAATTTTACGAGACCCACCATCTAGAGTAAAGAAATGTTAGTTTTTCTTCCCTGTCTCTTGTCCCGTGCTATCTGTATGCAGCAGAGCTAAAAGTGAAATAAGAGAAATAATTTTCTATTCCTAGCTCCGGGTGCAAAATCTGGCTTCGGTGCCCAGACGTTGCCAAGCTAGCACCACCATCGCAACGTATTGCACCTCTTCCATCCTTTCCTCTCTCCTCCCAGCACCCCCTTAGCACACACGCTGGAGCTGCCTAAAGCCCATGGCCATGGAGGAAACACTCGCACCCAGAAAATTACTGCGATCATGAGACGGTTCTGTCTTCTAAGCAGCGTGAATATCATTGCATGGGAAAAATTAGTTGAGATTTGAATTCATAAAAGTTGAATAGGGTTCAAATATGGTCCATGATTTGCATGTAAGAATGTGGGTGTTTTGCAAAACAAATGCCATAGCAACTTGAAAGCAATAACTTTATGCTGAAATCTGTATGCTTTTTGAAATGAGCCAGTAGGAGATTCGACAGTGGTATGGATGAATTTATTTGAAATAATTAAAGACAAGATGGTAGTAGTGTTCGTGGAAAGCCTGGGATGTTAAGAAGGGGCAACAAACAATTAAAAAATGTATTTGAATTGCAAAAAAAATACACCTCTTATAGGGAAAATTGATTATTTTGTTTAATTTAAGATAAAAATCAACATATTTAAAGGCCGTAGCAACGCACGGGCATGCCGCTAGATATCCACAAACGAAAGGAATGACAAGCCAAAATACTTCGGGACAGTTATTTCAAAAAGGAAAGATAACAATTACTATCATATCCAAAGTAGAAGATAGACGGAAGCAAGAGCGACCCTATATGTAAACGCAATATTTTTTGACGGTAAACAGTCGGTACAAGTACAACTTGATATACCTAATTTGTCTGCATACGTTATCTATGCCGTCATGTCAAGGTCTCCGAAGTCCAAACTTCATTTCTAACCACATTATGTGAAAACAGTACCAAATGAGATATTTCATCCTTGTAATACATCTCTGCTCTTCACACTATATTCCATTGCGGGTTTCTCAAATTATACTCTAATATCCAATATACAGTTATACGTGTCTGTTGTTCCTCCGGTTAGATATACACCTCTGGAATGTCTGCAAAAGCAAACTCCATCAAAGTAAGATAAATGGTGACACAATCAATCACAGTATTTTCTTGGCAAGTAATGGGAAACATATAACATGAGTTGGTTTCTGTTACTTTGTAATCGAATAACAAAAAAACAGACCAACACACTAATAATATGCACCATGGTGATGATGCCTGTTCACCACCAAAACCTTAATGAAGTAAATGCCAAGGATCAACGATAACTACATGAATAGCTCCATGGTTTCCAGTTTGTACAGTTTAATGCAGCGCATATCTCTGGGTGCACAGATGTTATAAATGGATAACAACATGCTTAAAGTTCTAACATGTCTTGGAAGGATATTAATGAGGTGGAAGATTACCTATTCTACTGTCCTCTCCTTTAAAAGAAGAGCAATTGAACCTTAAAATTTCAAAGAAGAATTTTGCATACCTCGTTATGCTAAAAACGTAATATCTACTTCTCATGTACGGCCTCATCTTTAGTCTTTGCCTGAAATGGTAAGATGAAATGTAAGAGAACTAAGATCATACTAGAAATCACAAACAGCCTTTGAGTAGAGAGGCCGTGCTTTCGGCTTTTTCATACAAAGAAATATTAAAACAAAGACAGATCTTAAGTGGATAACATACCGCAGCAGCAGCATCTCTCCGGATCTTCCTAGTTGGATTCCTCATTGTGACAAATTCTTCAGCAGTAGTTGGGTGAACACCAACAGTTGCATCAAAATTTTGCTTTGTCAGCCCAGCCTTAACAGCAATCGCAGTACCCTGTGTGAATATTGTACATCCGTAAATGGATTTACTATATCATGAATAAGAAGCTTGGAATGATAAGAACAACACAAACCTGAATAATCTCAGGTGCATCTTCACCGCACATGTGAACTCCAAGAACTTTGTTTGTATTAGCACACACAACAATCTTCATATAAACGCGATCAGGTAGTCCAGAAAGAGTAGCCCTGAGAGGTCTGAAGTTTGCTGTGTAGATATCGACATCTCCATACTTTTCAATAGCCTGTGAATGTAAGGTTTTACTCGAATTTCTTAATAAACTGGCCACACAAAAGAAAAACAGAGAGATGATAAATTGCAACATCCAAAAGTGCAGTTTTTTGTTACCTTCTCTTCAGTAAGGCCAACCTGCCCAATTGGTGGTTGAGAAAACACTGCTGATGGCACAGCACTGTAAAAATACTACAATTGTTAGCGTACACTAAAGATGAACAGCACGAAACAGCTATTTAGTAACCAGACAAGTTTTGTGTAGCATGTTATAATTGAACTGAGAAAAGAAATGAGCAGGAAAAACATGGAAATAAAATTATGAGTATGTTGAAACAAATGCAGTACCAACACAACATAAATGAATGTATAGTGGCATGAAATAGTGTTCTGATAGGTCAATGATGCATCTTACCAGGGCCCATTGTGAACATTGATCACGCAATATAAACAAATACAAATGGAAAAAATGAATGTACATTAAGATGAAAATGGGACTCCTAGCTCGAGAAACTGGCAAGTATATTGTACATACAGATACCTGTAATCTGGTTTTGTAGGTTCATTGCCGAAAATGGTCCTTGCTAATGCCCCACCTTCCATTAGTGCAACTGGCGTCAGGTTGACCCTATTAGTGACATCCCCCACCGCCCAAATTGAATCAACTGAGGTCCGTGAATACTCATCAACCTAGAACCACAATTTATTATATTATTCCACGAGTTTCAACATCTAAGGAATTTTATCAAGTGGTGCACAAAACCTTGCCTTATTATACTTACCAAAATAGCACCATTCTTGTCCATTTTGATCCCAGACTCTTCCAGTCCCAAATTCTACAGGTATACAGTTTGTATCAAGATGCATGCATAAAATAGATTACTTGTACGCCATGAAGTGATTAAGAAAAGTGAAAACGAAATGGTGATATGATAATAACCTTCGTATTTGGCTTTCGGCCTGTTGCAAACATAACATGTGAGAACCCACTGATAGTTCCTTTGTTTGTCTTCACAGATAGCAAATTGTCATCTGACTTAGTTACTTCTTGAGGAGTCTGTTCCATATGAAAAGTTATACCCCTCAAGGTCATTTGTTCAGCAACAAAATCTCTGACCTGCAAATCCACAAAAAGTGAACAGTTTAGTTAAGATGTCAATGTAGCCTGACTCTTCAATTATGATATCCAACAGCCAACTCCTTTTTGTTCCTAAATGGATGCTTGATCACCTCCTCATCAAAGCCCCTTAGCACTTTCTTCTGCCGGATAAAAACATGAACATCACTCTTCAAGCCATTGAAAATGCCAGCAAACTCCAAAGCAATATATCCACCTCCCACTATTGCAATCTTGTTAGGTCTGGAAGGCAAATCCAATGCTGCATCAGAATCAATGACATGCTCTATTCCAGGGATGTTCGGCATGGACGGCCGACCCCCAACAGCTATAAGTATGTTTTTGGCAGTGTAAAGCTTGCCATCAACGCTGACAGTATGCGGATCAACAATCTGCATTAATTTAAACAGTACTGCATCAATACTTCCCAACAAAGATATATTTACAGCTTAAATTGATTTACAAACATCACCGAACCTTTCCACGGCCTTCAATTATAGTAACCCCTGAATTCTTCAGCGCATTTGTCTGAACTCCCATAAGGCGCTGCAACTCCAAATTCTTATTGGTCATTAGAGTTGTCCAGTCATGCTTTGGATCAGTCTCATATGTCCACCCAAAGCCACGACTCTCTTCAAATTCATGAGAATACTTGGACGCATGCACCAGCAATTTCTTTGGAACACAGCCTCTAAGCACACATCTGGAATACAAACATATTTTAACACCTTACAAAAAATGTTTTGACAGTTGACACCAACTTGAGGTAAGAGAAGTTAAAGCAAGATCAATATGTGAAGCACAATTTTGAACACTACTTGTACTGGTAACAGATGATAAGCATCTATTTTCAAGCATGGATTCGAAATAAAATGGCCAGTAAAATCAACAAAGTGCTAATTGCAGTAAGTATGTAATTCGAACATGTCAATCTTCCAACATTCCATAGAAGCTAACAAAGCGCATAGCCTCTGTCACTTCTGCATCTGAAGACGGCCACCAGCCGTTACTAAATGCCAAATTTCGACTCCAAACTAGCTGATACACATTTTGCATTTTTTGCTTTGTGCTATAGAGACGTCTCAGGGTTCTTGGCTTCTTGCAACAGAACTGTAGTAATACAGCTCCGAGGATATGACTATGAGTCGTAGGTTCTGAAGGTACCAAACAGGTCTGGCGTTCACACTGATCCCTTTATCAGAGTGACTGAAACAAATGAACCATATATCGTGCTCCAATTGGGCGATGGGATCGGTGCCGCTCCCATTTCCTCTAACCCAAAACTAATGATCACAGAGCAACAAATATGGAACCAAAGCATGTCGGGCACAAACGCATGAGGCAGAGCAGACCAAACAAACTCGCGGCAAGACCAATCCTGATGTCAGAGTGGAGAGAGAGGGGGGCGTCCGCTTACGTACGTGCCGCCGACGCCGCCGAGGGCGTCCGACGCGATGGCGGCGAAGGGCATCTCGCAGACGGCGACGCGGGCGCCGTAGAGCGACGAGGCGGCGCGCGACGCCCGAATTCCCCCGCTCCCCGCGCCGATGGTGAAGAGGTCGTAGTCGTACTCCCGCCCCCTACCACCCGGGGGGACGGCGCCGTTGCTCTCCCCGGACGCCGCGGAGGCGGCGAAGGAGAACGCGCGGCGGAGGCCCCGGGGCACGACGGGGCAGGCGAGGGGCTGGCGGACGAGGTGTCGACCGCGGCGAGAGGCGTGGAGGAGGAGCGGGTGGCGCGGGGAGAAGGCGCGGGACAGGGTTCGAGCCACCGCAGCGGCCGAGGAAGGCTGGAAGGGGAGCGCCGCCGCCATGGCTGATGGCTGATGTCTCCCTCCGGCACGCGGCGCTTTTTGTATCATCGAGGCGGGGCTGGGCCCAGTTGTCACTGGGTGAAGATGAGGCATCGCTTCGGTGAGGCGTGAGGTGGCCTCCACTTGTCCACGGCTGCGCGCAAAGCGCAGGGTCATATTCCACGCCTGAGGGTGCCATTGGTTGGTCTTGAAGAGGCTGTGGCTTTTTAAAAAAGATAAAAAGCCAACCAAAGGCTTCGGCTACACAGATTGTCTTTGCAAGAAAGCAACTTTTTTTCAGTGCAATGCTCACAGCCACTCCATAGGTGCTTTCAGCGGCTGTGGGGGTGAGATTTTCTTCGAAATTACCCGCCTGCCACCGGTAAGTTGCGTACCGGTTCGTTTTCTTTTCCTCTCGCGCGAACAGAAGGGAGCGACACCGTGCAAAGCTTCTTCCTTCCTCGCCGGCGGCTCGCCGCGTCCTGCTGCTCGCGTCCTCCCTCCGCCGAGTCGTCGTGTTGCTGCTCACGTCCTCCGGTCCTCCCTCCGTCGAGTCGTCGTGCTGCTGCTCACGTCCTCCCTCCCCCGCGTCTAGCTGCTGCTCGCCGCATCCGCCGAGATTCGTTGACAGCGCCGACCCGTGAACGCCCTCCTCCGGCGCCGCTCCATGAAGACGCGCCCTCCTTCGGTGCCCTCCCTTGAAGATGCGGCTTCTGCTCAATCTCCCCGTGGGCTAACATAGCCATCGGTGAGCTCTAGATTGGGATTTTATTTTTTTTCCCCAACATTCAAACCCTAGCCGCAAATTGATGAAATTCGTTATGCAAACCACGTGTGAGGCCAAATTCATCACGCAATCAACTCATACACCGCGTTGTGGTTCCATTTTGCTTGTCAAAACTACATCTCCACCAATCCTTGTGGCCAGCGATTCGAGCTTTTGCAGGAATGAACGAGCCGGACCAGAGGAGAAAGACATTGGAACTAGCTTTTGCAGAAAGACCCTCACAAAAATGTGTTAACCCATTGGAACCAGCTTGTGTCTTGACGTTTTTATACAAAACCCCCAACACTAAAGATAATTTCTGAAAAGCTTTTTGAAATTGAAACCATGTGTTAACGTGGATGTAAATTTAATTAAATTGTAAGTTTTGTTTTTAAAATGATGGTTTTCATGTAAATATGTGAACAACACATTGTTTTACAATCAATTTGCATCTAAATTGTCTCTCAGACCTTTAGGAGCATTACAGGCATTTTCACAACTTTTTCACAGCCACAGCTACTTCAATCAAACGGCTTTCAGCTTTTTCCACAGTTCACAGCCACAGCAGTTTTTTCCACAGCTCACAGCCACAGTAGCTTTTTCCACAGCCACAGCCTAACCAAACACACCCTGAGAAGCGTACTTGGGTCCTCGAAAGCGGTAAGCTCTGAAATGGAACAGAACAGAGCAGAGCACAACAGGTAGGCTGGGAATGAGGAAACGCTGTGGCCAAGGGTCTCAACGTTTCATATAGAATTTTCTTGGAAGTCCATCAAGTTCAAAGATTTGATGTTTCGGAATTTTATCATCAACCAATCAGCTCATTACCTATTTGATATGATAGTTAAAAAAATGCTTGCTTAAACTAACAACTCGGACGAGTGGACCAAAGAGTTCAAAAATATCCATATATTACCCCATCCATGATTTGTTTACATGAAAACCTCCATCCATAGAGTCCTTACCTATAGCTGACATCACACCAACATCGCTCCAATTCTAAGCATCTACCAACTTACAGTTACATGTTTACCCTACCATTACTTTGTACAGCAGTCTTTCTAGTATGTACAGATGATCTAGAACTGGACCTTTTCAGATATGATCCACCGAATGAACCTTCTTAGACAGGCTCAAAAAGAACTTTGGAAACATGCATATCCATCACAGATGATGGGCAATGAGTAGCATAGTAAGAGCTCCGCACGACATTCCACAATGTTTGCTTGGTCAGGCGGTTGCTGGTTTTCTCATCTGACCTCAGGAGAGACTGAGCAAGCTCCTGCATATCCCACTCGATTTCTTTCTCAATGCTGTTTATTGCCGCTTCATTGGACTCAGTATCCTGTAACATGTATTATTAGTTCGACTTTGTTGATGTGACAAACTAAAGAGAGGATTTTACTTTCCTTTTGAATGAATCAAACAAACTGGAAATATGATCATGTTGAAGAGGGTGGAGAGAAATAACAATTGTAGTCATTTCAAGGCGCAGATGAACTTTCAAATCAAGGGTTGGCTAATTATTAATGTAGTCATTTTTCTTCATTTAAAAAATACCAATGTAGTCATTTTAAATAGAAATTGAAAATAAGTTCATGTTAGTAAAAATGTTTACCTGAGATAATAAGACCCTGTGGTTGATATTGTCACATACAGAGCATGAGAGTTGAATAAACCGGTCATTGTCCTTGTTGTTGATCACAGATGAAGCCTCACTGATTCTTCCAGCACAAATCTCAACAATTTGAAATAAAAGCAAACATGTTTGCCCATCATGAACCATGTAGCGCGGTTCCTTAACATTGGATTTGCTATATGGTTCGGCTTCTCTATTTATCTTCTGCGTCATCCATTGCGTCCACTAGAGGTGTAGATTAAGATATTAGAATTGTTTTGAATAAACACAATGTAATTACTTCCAAGTAGGCATTCTATAATTAACTTACAACAAGTCTCAAGAGTTTGTCGATGTGGTTTTGTCCTCCATGAATGGGTTGTGCTTCTTGTGCCAATAAATCAGTAAGTCGCCAAAGTGCCCTTGTGAGGATGGCATCTTGTAGGTTACTTTTTGGCCTGCATCCGACATTTATGCAATGGAATTGAGTATTCATTCAATTTGTATATTATCAATTATAGAGGTTGTAACAAAATGGAAAGATAAATGTAAAAATAGAAAACATAATGTACTAGCAAAAAAACTCTATTTTGGTTAAAATGATCATTCTGGCTATTTTTCTATCAATGACAATACAATATGCTATTATCGACTTTAGTGATTCATTTTCTATATTATACTGTAGTATATAAAACATGAAAGCTACATTGCAAGTGTACCGTGAAAAAATTATCCATCAAGTCAAGCTGTACTCACCATGGTGCATCATTTTCTTCATAGAGACAACGTGCAAAACATCCCAGCCTTGTCTTATCCTGTAGATTGTTATGAAGATGTACAGAAATTGTGTTGGCAAGCAATGCTGCTCTAGCCCATGCAAGCCTCTCAGCAGCACGGTTTGGTTCAAATACACAAGCAGCAGCTAGAAAATATGCTCTCAAAACATCTTCTGATGTTACTGCAAAACTCTCAAGGCCATTCTCCATGCACCACCTATATCGCAACAAAATTAATTAAGGTTAATCAAAGTTACACTTGGAGAAATGATACTCGTATAAAATGAGAACTGAATTAATAGTATGTACATTTGAAGACTGTGACACTCAAGCTGATGTAGAACTTGGCAACGATTGAAATCATTTCTTGCCAACTCAAGATATACATCGTTATTCACAAGAGGCATCCTGCAAAATGCATACTCACATATAAGTAAAGTATATAATTGAATTTCAATAAAGATTATATATCATGATCTGTTATGACCAGCTTTTATTTTCGCAAGTACAAAGTACAGAACGTTACCTGTAGAGAGTCTTCCCGATCCAAACATCATCGTGACCACCATATTGATCAAGATAGGTTCTTGCCTCTACACGTGGCAAGCTTGCATACCAGGGAAAATCTAGCGTATATTTGACCTATTGATAAGTGTCAATATCTTTGTTAGCAAATATATATAAGGCTAATGAAAATCTTCAGCAAAACAATATAATAAGCTCAGCAATGTGATGCCAGAATTGGGCACAAACATGGGCATTCAAGTTGGAGAGACGTGTGCAGGAACAGTCAAGAATGTACTACCCAACACGCGTCGCTAACGCTACAAACTTCATTCCTTTTTATGTATCCTTGTAGTTTCTATATACACGGTATCATGGAATAAAGGAATCGGCAATATATATAATATCACAATTTAAAATTATTGGAAAATGTATATTGATAATTTCTGGTGACCATATCAATTTAGCTAAATAATGTTGTTAATAGATTCGCATAACTAAGCATTATTAATCTGCATTAGGTGTGCCCCCCTATATAATATCTATCCAAATAGGATTGGATGAGCATTCCAAGTATTTTGTAACATGGTGTACAGCTCGAGATGCTTAGTATGCTTTGTATACGTATACATGATAACAGCAAAAATAGATGGATAACCTAACAAACAAACAACAAACCATGTAACTTGCAACAATATCTACCTTTGCATTTTGCAATCGATATAGTATTATTAAATGCTTGGATTGATTTACCTCTCCAGCTAGACCCTTAGCAATGATCCATTTGTCGCGGAGCATGCCCTGGGCTTCTCTTTGTCTTAGAAACTCATATGAGAAAATCCTAGCACGTTGCAGAATATCCTCCCCTTGAAAACTTATCTGAGAGGCTCTATTGAGGTTATACATCCCTGTGACGGCTTGAGTTGATTGACCCACAAAACAAAAGAACTCCCCATCCTTCTCAAAATTCTTAAACACACCTACAACAGAAAACACTTGTGTTAGAGTGCAACAATTTGGTGAAATTTATAGTGCAGTGGGATGAAACGTATTCGAGACATTTATAAAGTTTTCTTTTTGGTGCAAATTTGGATTGCACTTAACTTAAGAGAGAGATATTAATTTATTTAAGGAAATGGGTTTTGTACCTGGAGAGACATTATATCCATGCAGCCGTAGCAGTCGGAAGGCCATAGCTGTGTCATCCACATCTTTTACGTTGGAGTTCCTTGCCCAGCAAATCCCTTCTTCAGTCCAGTGCCTAAAGAAAAAGAGAAGATAAGTCCAAGAAACTCCTTGCTTGTTACAGCTAAATGCTGTTGTAGTGAGACAAGGGATCGCAGGAAAAACCTGTTCACGTAGTCCATGCACTGTTTGATCTCTCGTTGGAAGTAATGGGAAATCCCGAGACGCTCTAATCGATCGACGACCCAGATGTGCTCAAAAAGGTCAACGGGATACACATTGGGGACTGAAATGATGGAGGAAAAAATCTTTAAGGCGCTCTAATCTTGTGTATTGTGGTACATCACAAATAGTCATATATATGCTTACCTCCTCCGTCGAATTTTTTGACTATTCCATCGATATAGTCGAAGCACTTCTTGTCACCAGTTTGCATAAGAGCATATGCAGTAGCTGAAGGCGAATACAGGAACGATCCATTACTTGATTGAAGCTGTAGAAGCTTCCCCCAGTCCAGCTCAGGCATTCCTTCAAGGCTATGCAGAATTGATGTAGGAACTCTATGCATCATGTCCTTTGGGATCCTAAAACACAGGAACAAAAAAAAAAACGTTTCAGAAAAGAAACTTTGCAAAATTTTCCTGGGAGCTAGAGCGACACACCGTACGTATTAAATATGTGTCATGTATATACCTCTTCAGCTTGATTTCTCTGTTAGTGTATATGCTCTGCAAAGCTGGATGATCATACGGGAATTCGATGTTCAAACTCTTAGCTGTCTGAAGCAGAGAAGGGAATGCGATTTCGAAGCCGATAGGCATTGACTCCTGCTCTTCCTCTGACAATCTCCACATGTTCTCATGGAGAAAAGAGAGTCCTGGTGGAACAAATGCGTGCAAAAGCAAACGACAGACATTCAGCAAGGAAATATCACAGCCATCTTGGTTCATTTGGAATGAGAGAACTGCGTACCAGTAATTTTACAGTACCTGTTTTACAATTTTCAGGCTCAAGTGACCATTTCGTCAGTGCAACGACACATGCAAGGGTGTTGGTCATACGGTCGTATGCAGAGAACAAGTCCGAGTCTCCCCAGGAGCCGTCAGGTAGCTGGTTGTCGACGATCCAACGCACGGTGGCCGGGAACTGGGGCCCCTCGCCGCCATCCAGCTTCGGCACCAGAGCGACCCATGCAGTGTCATACGCGGAGGCGCTGATATCGCCGTCGTTCATTGATCTCAGCATAGCCCTGACCTGATCAACAAGTGGTTCAAGGACCGTCCCTTCGGCCTGATGGATATTGTGAGCAACACTTAGTCAGAAATCATTGTGCTTCAGATGTACAGATGGAATACTCAATATAACAAAAATGATAATATATAATTTGAAACAAGAAGATTAACCTCAGGGACCAACACTTGGTACTCATCAAGATCATTTGGTTTCCCAGGCCACGTGGAAGTTTCAGTGCTGTTTTGGATGAAGGTGGCTTGGAGCCCAGCAGTTGCTGCGTGTAAAATTTTCAGTAGTTAGTTTCCTTCGAACTTGACACGATCGCTCTTCACTCAGTGTTTTTATTCTGTATATAAGTATGCTGTATGACACATTAAAGAATACATGAACTTGGTGTAAACAGAGTAGTGCCGTCCAATTTCCATTAGAAGCTACCAAGTTTAAGTATCAGATATCGGTTCAGAGTTCCTTACCATTTTTCACTTTTTCACATAAGCTCGATCTTTTTGAAAAGTTTGCACAGTAATTATTGTAACCCCATAATAAAAAATTACATTGGTGGAATAAATCAAACAAACATAAGTTTGGTCTCAAAGGAAAAAAAAACAAGTTACCTTCGCAAAAAAAAAAACAAGTTACCTATTCTAAATTATTGTAAACTGGTCAGATTCTCTTTTTTTTTTCTCTGGATCCCATCTAATCTAGGTGTAGCTAAAAAGTGCCATATTATATGAGTCATGATCGAATATTTGGTCATCTTATTCATAACCAAGTTGATCCACTGTCTCGTTATTTGACCATAAAAAGCGTGGGGTACAAATAGAACAAGTTCCCTAAACAATATCCATTCATAGATACCTTGGGATTGAGTAAGATTCACTGAGGATTTGGACTAAACAACAAAGAGCATAATATTGACAGCTATAGCAACGAGACCAATCATAGATCGAGAATCTCAATTTCCCAGTGAACTGCTGAAGCACGGGAAATTTGCTTGGTACGTACTCCCTCCGTTTTTTATTTGATGACGTTTCAGACAAGTAACATGAACTAAAAATGAACTACCAATCCTTGTCCTAACGACTACAAAAGAAAAACGGAGGGAGTACACTGCAGGTTTCCCTACTTACTGAGTAAATCTATAATCTATAATATCTATATAAGTCATACCCACTAAGTGCAATCAATTTCCTAAAGCTCAATCCTCATTGCGCCACATCATCTAAATAATCTGGTCCATCCGTTTTGTTTCTTCAGTTCATCTCGACCGTCCATCATCCACAACAGAAAACAATAGCCACGCCCGAATCAAGCTGCAGCAGCCACCCACATCTCTTCAGTTTTTCAGTTGCATTACCTTGAAGTGATTGCACGCAGGAAGTAACCCACCCCACAATGTTTTTAAGTTTACCTCTTCAACAGCCGCCACCCGCATCAATTCAGTTTTCCATTTGCATTACCTTCAACCTTCAAGTGATTCCACGCCGGAAGTAACCCACCCTGGCCCCACAATGTCTTTAAGTTTTCCTCTTCAATTTTGCATTTGCATGTTAACTTCAGCTGATTGCATGCTTGCAGTATTTGTGGCTGGCCGAGCCATCAGGTACCTCTCCTGACCTGCTTCTCTGTTTGCAAGTTATTACAGCGCTCGCTCTGCCTTCCCCTCCACCGCCGGACCAGCTATAAATATGCCATGTTAATCCACCATCGCTTAAGGGCAATTCGTCGGAGCATCAAACACCAACACCGTCGCGCATGGTGGTTGTTCATCTCCAGGGGCATCCTCACCGAGTAGCAAACATAGAATCCATCGCCCGGCCAATGATCCTGCCACTGAATCCGTCATAAACCACTAAATCACGCAAACAACATAGCAGGAATCCTCCACTCTTGGTTGACATCCTCCGCATCTGGCTTATTTTGGATCTCTTTTTGGAGGTGATGATCAGTACGTCCAAAATTTTGACTACTATACTTACTCGGATGGATTCTTTTTTCCTCTATTAGTACCTGTCTATTTCTGGGATGCATTTGAGCTACTGTTAAAAAATAATTTCCAAATCCTACTCTGGTACGCTCGCGTGAAGTGGCAGGTTCTTCTGTATGTGGAACTGATTCCTATTCTTCGTAAGCACCCCTAACCTCCTTTTGATGGGTATTTTCTCTAAGCTTCTTTTCTTTCTTTTCTTTAATCTAAAAGCTTTTTCCTGATGGTCCTTTCAATATTGTTATCAGCAATGAAACATAAATCCCTCTTTTTTTTCTTGCTATACGTAGTGGGGTGTAAAAATGTGTAATGTAAGCCAGTTATCCATGTTCAATAAAGTTGTTTCATTGCACACTTAAACCAAACGTTCGCAGTTTAGGGCCATCATCTACATCATTGCTGTAAATTAACCGATCATCATTTAAACTGTTCGCATATTTAACTTTTCAATATTTTCACTCAAATTGTGAATTTGACAGTCTCATCTTATGTAGTTCAATTTAGTCCCATATAGGAGGATATGCATGTTAACGAAGATTTGATTTGGTAGCAACAAAGTTCTATTTTTATTTCCATTTGTTTTTTTTTAATTCAGTTGACTCATGCTATTAACTCAACCTTCTCTCTGTGCAGCGAGGAGAATCTGATTTAGTTGCTTTCCAACGCATAAAAACATTTCCATCAGCAATTCAGTCATAGTACTCCCAAATAGACACTGACATGCACCTGGTGTTCTACTTGGATTGTGTCTTATGCTTTTTTTTTCTGGGTCCTTCACATTCTAAATATGGACAACCGATGTACAATTATAAATCAATTTGCTACTTCAAACTATTGGATTCATCTCCAACATTCTAAATATCACATCAAGTTCCCGCAGCAACGCGCGGGGTAGTCATCTAGTTACTACTAATAGTGACATCCTATTAACATGATAACTTTCCAAAATGGGGAAATTTTGACCTGTAGGATATTACTGAAAGATTGTGAACACAAGCACGATGGCGAATTGCACACAAGGGCGCTATATATAGCAGATACGGAAACACAGTATGTTCATGTCATGTGGAAGCTGGGATATATGTCTAGTTGTGACTATCTACGTTCTATAACAACACGTTCAATCAGTAAATACACAATTATTTGGGTGATGATATAACACAAGTACTGCTAGTCGAGAATGTTCTATTAATCTCTGAATCACCGCCTTTAATGCAATAATGTGCGGCTCCCTGTGGATATGTATTGAAAGAAAGGAAAACAGATCATATATAGCAACTGGATAATGGATATATGGTCTTTTGTCGTAGGACAGTAATTAATGAAATCCAGCCAAGGTGTTTTTTTTTTAAAGAGGGTTAACCTGATGTAGTTGATCAGGCAAGCCTGGTCCTAATTAAATGCCTTAGTCTATAATCTATATGGTGGTTCTTCGATCTAACATGGATCGGTGCAGACGTATAAGTTGGACTAAAATGGTTGTGTGTTCGATGAGTCTAGTCTTGAGCATGAACATGGTTGCATGAGATGGAGCCTGAGTGTCACTTGTCTTGGTTCTTAGCTTGATGATGATGACATATCCATATGCTTATCCACTTCCTTTAGGTAGCAGTATATTGAGTAAGTGACAGCTAGCATATTAATTCAGAGTATGCAAGGCTTTTACTAAGCAGTAAATAAGCAGTACCAGCTAATAACGCATGAAAAGATGGCCAGAGGGGAAGCATACGTACTGTTCTAGTATAGTAAAGCAGTACAATAAATAGCAGAAAGCACCAGTATATATCTATCTTTTTTTTTCCATGCATGTCATATATAGGAAAAAGGGGTCTCTTTTGGTGAAAACTGAAAAGCAGCAGCAGCAGCAGCAGAAACGTACGCTAGCTAAAGCGACAGGCCGGTGCACAGAGACGATGGCGGTGACAGCACACAAACACGCAAGAAGAGAAGAGAAGAGCAGGAGGAGGGAGTGAGAGGGAGGAATTCAGGCGATGGAGATGGATATAAGGATACCTTTGGCACTGGATACGTTGCCGGCCTGCGCCCTCCACCGGGCGGCGCGCGTGCCTCGGGGGCCCGGCGCCAATACCGCTTTGCCGCCGATACGGCATGGACCTGATTGCACAAAAGCGAAAAGGAATGGTGTGAGTGAGTGCGAACCGGACAAAGCTAGCTAGCGAACCTCCTCTTCAGCAACGAGTTTGGTACTGCCTCTTCTATTTGGCTGCTTGCTATATAATCAACTGGATCTAGAGACAAACTAAAAATGTCGTGAACGTTAGAACAAGACCCACACAGCCGGCCATGGCCGGATCGATGCATGGAGTCCACGCACGCACCAGCTATAGTCAAGAAACAGCCTGGTGTTTAGCTAGGCCGTTGCAACCATGCCAGACTTAGATGAGAATCCCTAGCTCGCTCGTTTCGTGACACGGACGGACGGTGGAGAGCTAGCTAGGGATCGGAGCTGCTAACCTTTCACCGGATTAGCGCCCCAGCGCCAGGACCCGAGGTCCACCGCCGGCGAGCGGAGGAGCTTGGTCGTCATGCCGCCGGACGCACCCCACGGTCGACGTGCAATGCAGTTGCAGGCGCAAGGCACGCCACCACCACAGCAGCCTCAATCAAAACGAGGAGAAGGTGGTGTTTAGCTAGGCAGGACAGGAGGCGATTCCGACGGCAGCTAGCTAGCGAACGAGAGGCTATATATAGTGTGGAGGCCACAATGGCAAGTGATCATCTGGGGGGGGGGGGGGGGGGGGGGGGGGGGGGGGGGGGGGGGGGGACGGGATCAATAGATAGGGAAGCGCATATATATATAGGGAGAGGAGAGGAGAGAAGAGTGTGCGCGTGAGGGACCCGGCCCCTTCCTTGAGGAGGAGAGGAGAAGCGAATGATTCCCGCGAGGAGAGGACCCCGGTAGTGGACAAAACCCCTGGAACGTATGCTTCTTTACCAACGGGTGGTGCGGGAGCGACATTCGTCTGCCCCATCACGCCCGGATACCCTTAGTAATCCGTCCAGACAAACCAAATCAATCCATTAAACTAAAGGATACAAATTGTTAGTACCTTTTTGTTTCTAGGATTAATTTGCGACCAGCAGCATCCATCAACGCCGGGGCGACAGGTGCAGTTCAGCCAAAGGCCACGATCGACGGACGGGCCACGCGCTGCTGGCTGCGGCAGCGCCTTCCTTTTCGCTAGCTGCACCACCGGCAGATCGATACGGCATGGACCAGATTGCGTCGCCAACCAAAGCACACACACAGATGAGATGATCCGTCTCGCAAAAGCAGCGAACTCATCTCCTAGCTAGCTACTCCGGTCCGGACCCACGTGGAGGGGCAGCATCTATCTAGCTAGAGTAGATTGGCTCCATCCACGGACACGCACCTGATGCCAATTTACTAACAAGTAAGCTCTGCCCCCCCAAACCGCGTGACACTCGTGCGGCCATACTAGAAAACAAGCAACGACCTCGATCGCTTGCCTTGGCCATCGATCTCTAGTCTACCGAGCTTAATTATTAGCACACGGCCGTGCCGCCACCGAGACGCCCTCGCCGGCGGCGACCGGTCTGCTGCCCGGCGGTGTCCAATTATGGACATTTTGTCACCTCTCTCTGCCGGTTCACAGGCCCTATGCTTACGTTATGATCAAGCTCCGACAGCCTCACTGCGCCGGCGCCGACACCACAGCCTCCTTGTTGCTCCTCTCCAAATAAGGGGTGATATCTCCGTTCATAAATAGATGTCACTGTTGACTTTTCAACATCACGTTTGACCGCTCGTCTTATTCAAAAAAATTATGCAAATATTAAAATAAATATGCAACGATTAAAATATCTTTAATAATAAAATAAGTTATAAAAAATAAATAAAATTTGTGTAAAAAATTTGAATAAGACGAGCGGTCAAACGTGATGTTGAAAAGTCAACATTGACATCTATTTATGAACAGATGGAGTATAAATGACCTACAGTGTTGTGGTCTTTGACCTACAGTGTTGTGGTCTTTGATACCATATTGATCGCCACCGCCTCACGTGTGGGCTTCACCGAGCATCACGTACGTACCCCTTCTTGTTGCGCTACGGAATGTAACGTATATATTCCTATACGTTTCGATTTCCATGTGAAATTAATGTGGGTCCTTCAGAGATGGCTCCAATCCCTGCCACATGTCGATTGTAGCTAGCGAGTGGAGTGAGAATGTGTTAATGACAGGACATAAGAAGGGGTGACTAATGGAATATGTACTATAAAGGAAAGATTGCTTCCCTTTTAATTTCGTGTACACTTCAGAAAATCTTTGAAGATCAGGCATTATACATGCCTTTTAGACCACACATCCATCCCCGCAAGAAAAGAAATAAATGGCTCCTTTTAATTCATTTTGTTCTTTCATAGTTGCTTTGTGAGGTGGATAAATGTCGGTGCAGTCTTGGCAATCTAGACCATGCTTTTCATGTGACCGCTTATGCAAAACAAAACCACAATTCAGTTTGGCCGTCATAATTAATAGTTAATGTCATCGACCCAGGAATCTCTTGTATAGCGAGCAGGGGAAGATGCTCCTGATCACGAATCATATATACTGGACGACAACAACAGCAGGTACAATAATCTCAAAAAAAAAAAAAACAACAGCAGGTACAATATATACATTATTAGTTTTGCTGTTTCGTGATCTATGCGTTAAACTCGTGACGAAAGCCTTTGCAGTTGTCACCATATTAAATTAGAAAAATGGCACCCTCTCCGTCCAGGAATGACATAAGCAAACACAAATTATGTTCTTGTCAAAATAATGAGTTGGGGAGTTGGAAAGATGCCCCTAATAATCAGAACTCATCGGACGACAGGAACAACGTTTGTTTGCTTTTTATCTATGTATATTGAACTTGTGGACAAGGCCTTTATGCTCATATTAAATGGAAAGCATGGCACTCTCTTCATCCAAATATATACAGGGTATATTGTAGTTTGGTACGCCCTTCAAACTTTCACTTCAACATATTTTGTATACCATGCAAAATATAATATACATCATTGAGTAAAATTTATAAAACTACAGATACACTATAGGAAAATGTTATAAAAACACATACTTTAAGACTTAAATCACATACAAGTTTACTTGTCAATACAGTTAAATATTTTAAAATTTTCATCATAATCTACAACTTTCGTATGCCTTTTTTTTTACTGAATAGTATGCTGTTTATCACAAATATTATTTACTAGTGTGCAATCTGTCACAAAACTACAGATTTTGCACTCCTAGGGTTTGTATTTTGGTGTCACGAAAAATATATAGTTTATAATAATATATTTTGTTACATCTATGATTTTATTATACACCTTCTAAGGCCTTCTTTGGATTTGCGAAAAAATTCCTTGAATCCTTTGTTATTTTTCTATGAAATTGAATATGTGATACAGATTAGTGATGATCCATATCCTTGTGCACATGTGGTGATCACATACTTATCTCTGTAGTGTACCATAGAGTCGCAAGCACACTGCAGCACATGTACCATCATCCTTTGCCTCTGGTGCGCCTCGTACGAGCAATCTTGCACCAAAATGTTAACTCCAAGCATTTTCACAAGCGGAATGTTCGTTTCCTCTTAGCTAAATTTTAGCCCTGTCACATAAAAACGAATTTTACTATTTAGAAGTATTAAATAAAGTTTAATTAAATTTTTTGACAGATGTGCGCTAATTTATGAGACGAATCTAATGATCCTAACTAATCTATGTTTTGCTACAGTGATGCTACAGTAAACATTTGCTAATCATGACTTAATTACCCTCGTTAGATTCGTCTCTCGAATTAGCCCTGCAATTAGTTTTGTAATTATACTATAGAGTTAAATGCACTCAAGGTACACAAACTTGTCTAGGTGTGTCAAATAGGTCCACAAACTCTTAAACTGAAGTTCTAGGTCCCTAAACTTGCTATGTCGCGCACTATAGGTCCAATACCTCTTAGGGAGCTCTCGCGTCCGACGTTATAGCATGGCCCTCAGACTATCAAACGTGGTTGCATTCGGGCGTAGCCGAGGTATGGAGAGGAGGATGAGTTGCCGACGACCTGATTCCCTAACACCAGTAGCACGTTCGCCAAGGCTGCGGCAGCTTTAGGGCGCGACGCGTCGGTGTGGTGCGACAGCGGCACCGATCATAGTGTTGCAAGCAGTCAAAGCTCGCACAAGGCGCGAGCTTGGAATTACGTGCCCACGCTCGACGACAAGATCACCCGGTTCACCATACCATATCATTAGCGAGGTGCGGACCGAGCACAGAAACTCCGCCGACACCTAATACTCATCATTCCTCAGCGGTGTCGGAGATGTAATGACGTCTGAGGGCCGACCACCGTGGCATGTCATGTCTGACGCGAGTGCTCTCAAAAGGTATTTGGACCTCTAGTGCACAACATAACAAGTTTATGGACCCAAAAGTTTAGTTTGAAAATTCATGGACCTATTTGACACACATTAACAAGATTATGGACCTCTAGTGCATTTAACTCTATACTTTATTTAATACTTCTAAATCGTAAGATTATCTTTGATGTGACAGGGCTAAAATTTAGCCCCTTTGAAAAAAAACACCCCCGTATTTTTCATGTGGGCATTCCGCCCCCTTTGTTGTTTGGTAAAAGAGAAGAAACTGATAAAGATATGCATCATTAATGTTGTCTCTTGCATTGCCTTATGACGATGTGGACAATTCAGAAAACCTCTTAAGGCCTTTGTACCGATCCCCGTTTCAAAATACTTGTCAACTTTGACTTTGGTAATCACTATTTGACCAATTATCTTTTCTACAAATATTTTCTCGAATATTCAAAAACATATTACATGATTAAAGTGCTTTTGGATTATAAATATATTTCTAGTGCTACTAGTTTAACTAAATACTTCAAGAAATATGAGTAGTCAAATCCTGAGGAAAAAAAAAATCAAAGTTATCAAGTATTGTGAAACTGATGTTTGTACTATACGCATGCTTTTACGCCAACAAAAGAAATAAATTACCTTTCGTTGTGGCTTGTGCTGAGGTGGGTCGGTAGCGTGTGGGTGCTTCGGCATTGTCGACTATGTGTCTGTTAGGCAATTTAGGCCTACAGGTCACATCAAAACTAATTTTGCTATTTAAGCGTCTTAAATAAGTTTAATTACAAAACCATTTTACAGATGTGGGCTAATTTGCGAGATGAATCTAATGAGCCTAATTAATCTACGTTCGCTACAGTAATGCTACAGTAACAATCGTCTAATCACGGCTTAATTACTCTTATTAGATTCGTCTCGCAAATTAGTACAAGGTTCTGCAGTTAGTTTTTTAATCAGACTTATTTAAAACGCCTAAATAACAAGATTAGTTTTGATATGACCTTTAGGCCTAGAGAAACCAACACCCCCTATGTGTTTGCATGTGATTCGATACATCAATATTCTTTTGGGGAAAAAAAATCCCTCCCGTCAGTCAAAATGCGGATCGTATTGCTAAGATGCTCCCCCCAACGTAACTCACTGGACGACACACGACATGAGCTCATGCCCCAAAGCTTTGGATGAATGGTGCTGATGCGACTGGGTTCTGACCGAAACAAACGACAATGCCGTTTACGTGGACTGAGGTCCGGGCCGGGTTGAGTGAACATCGATGGAGTCCAAAAACTTAGGCCGCGGCAACATTTTTGGTTTCTCAACGTACCCCGGTTCAGCCAAAATAAAAAGATTACGCGGTTCAGCAAACAAATCTTCTTGTCACTTTATAATTACTAGCTAGCTAGGAGAGACATGCGAGACTCGTGTGCTTTATTGAACGGACGAGACAAAACAAAACAATGTTAATCTGTTTATGACATACGTACGAGGGTTGTTTGTGTCCACAATATATAGTCAATGCTACTATTTCTTTTCCAAAAATCCGGCACATTGCCCGGCATATATATTCATAACCAGAATATAGTTTTTGCATCAGAGATGTTACTACATAGGCTTTGTGAGGATGGGCTAAACAGGCCACCAAAAGAGACTACTCATTAATCTGGGGTATATCTGGTTCAGCAAGGTGCTTAGCACCCGCGGGACACCATAATCTGGCTTCATCTTTGATTTCTGAGATCATGCGTGCCATTGCGCTCACAAACCCAGTCACTTCGCTCGTGCCTATCTGCCATATGGTCAGGAGATGAGTGAAGGACCCTCTCTGGTCGCTGCTGTAGAAGGTAATACGGGTGGCAAGCTGTCAAACCACATGATCCAATGCTCAATGATGTAGGCCACTTCTCAGGCCGTAGCTCATCACACTGGGACCAAACTGCCATCGCCGTCTACTTTTTTTACGCTACCGCGCATTCGGCAAAAAGGTTAAGGGTGGTCTCTGAATTGCGGTAGCAGAAAGAGTATTGGTTCGACCACTCTCTCTATTGCAGCGGATCTGCTGTCCATAGCCTGTTCTGGACATGTAGAACTTGCATTTAGAAGGTGCCCAAGCTTTCTGTAACTAGACCGGGTAAGATGAGATTGTGCCTCATCAAATTGCATCATGTATATATATGCTGACTTCGCCGTATATTGACCAGATGATGTTCTTGTCCATATGATTTCATCTTTATCTGTGTCATTCGTGTTGAATTGAGCCTCATCGACCAAGTCCAAAGCTGGAAAATACTGATGAGGAGGGGTGCTGTCAGATTGCTAGCGATGTCCTGAATCGAGTGTTCTTAATTTGTCCAATGCATCTGCCACCGTTGAGCCAGCTTGATGTCCAGAAAGCCGCTTTTCTTCCATTTGGCACAGTGAGTGTTGTTGGTGAAAAGAGTCGGGTCAAAATCATACACGAGCAGCTCAGTACCATTCCGGTTTGCTAGGGTCACGCCACTGGTACCAAAGCCATCGTAGGTGCAATAATGCCCTACTGAAGAACTCTATATTTGAGAATACTGAGCTTGTATTCCTGCATATAGGTCCATCAATGTATAATATATATAGTACCCATTGACTCGCTAACCTAACCACATCTTAGTCACCACTGATATCAGCTCATACTGCCATCTACCACCCTACGAAATGGCTTCAAGTGGCCCTCTTGGTGCTGATTTTCTATGCCTTCAAATACCCACTCGTATCGGCACACTATGACACTTCTCCATCTCTGATTTCTCCCGGTCACTGGACTTGTTCCGCGCAACCTTCGTTGCCATCTCCTCCCTCCTTGGATCAATTGTCAGTTGCCACCTACTGACACACTGAAACGTGAACCCAACTTTAAAAAACTCACTGAAAAATCGCTTTCTTGGCAAGTAATGAAAACTACCGGCCATTGTTGCGAATGTAATATATATGTCAAGGCAGCAACAGTGTGGCATAAAATTGTCAATAAAGAGAACAAAATTGGTGAAACGCGAACCCAATTTAATTTTATAAACTCCTTGAAAATTTCTTGTCAGAATGCATAGCAACAAATATATGCTTATATTTCGCGTGACATCTATCTGGATGTTGGTCGGATTTGTATTCTCTCACGACGAATCTGGTGAAAGAGGCGACGATTGTTCGACGGTGGAAAGTTCATCGTATTTGCGTGTGGCATGTTAGCAGTCTACCCGCCCTTTTGTGAAAAGGACGGGTTTCAGTTTTCACCCACTGGAGATGAGGATGACAGTGGTGGATGTTGAGATGGTTGTGTTCATTCATATCAGAGTTCTCGCCGTACCATATCCATGTGGGATGGTGACACGAGATGGTGGAATTTACGGGTATTTTCAAGGTTTCGTGTCTCCAATCAATAGAGTTGTAGTTGCTCGGGTTGTTCTTTAATATCAATGAAATTCCGTTTCAAAAAAAAAACAAATCCTTATAATTTAGGACAAAGGTAGTACATACTTTTCTCCGTAATTGAACAACATAAAAATGCATGGCTCGGAAATCCAATATAAATGATCCAAGGGTTGGAAAAACGAGTTTTCAAAGATCTCTCCTGGGGAAATTATTGTGCAGGTTAGGTCACCAAGGTAAAAGTGTTCGTCGGCCTAGAAAGTGTTGCCCTTTTTTTTTTATGAAAGCAACGTGTATGAGAAAGGGGCTTTTTATTTTTGACGGAATGAGAAAGGGACTTACCAATTTTAGATTCAGTGTCAAATAAGATCTTGTGTTGAACACTATCTTAGGTAAGATTCTGAAAAAGGGAGGCGGTGATTGAGTGGTGGAACCTCCCTCTGGCACGTCGGCAGCCAACACCTTTGACCTCATGATCAGTTGCTTTTATTTGATCGATGATCTAAAAGTGGCAAGTATATATCCTACAAGATATAAACTTAACAAAGCTACAACTGCACTAAAATTACAAATTTGTTTATAAATTGTTGAATACATACTTTTGAACCCTCATTTTGACCAATCATAATTTTTTCGGTAAGAGTAAGGCCATTAATAAAGTGTCATGACCATATGTAACAAAGCATAAAATTCAAATTAACATGATAATTGAATTCCAGTGGTTGAACTAGATAAAATGGACACAAACTAATTAAACTAACGAGTAAAATGCATAAGAGATACTGCAACAGATCTGGCTGGAACATCCCGACTTCAGTCCGACTTGAGACACGATCAAATCTGATGCAATCGGACTGTAGATTAATGCAATCGGCCTGGAGTCGTACGGCTCTGCTAGTTGGTCAAGAGTTTGGCTCCAGGGGCGTCCTGCTCATAACAATATTTAAGGACAATATGTAGTTGTCACTGGAAAAAATTGTAATGTCATATTTGCTATCGTTGTGTCAATGATAGGTTGAGCCCACCTGAGTCATTGACAGTGGCATATATCGAAATGGAGACATTTGTAATGGCATGAGGTAATATGAGGAATATTTTGCTTAATTAATCTATTGCTACCTCTGGTTCCTATGGTTCAAAATTATGATTCTTGGGGAGGAGCAGCAGCAGGGTGCATGGTCGTATGGCGTTGGTGTTCCTATGCATTGTATATTCGAGGACAGTACTATTGGAATGGCATTCCCTGCAGTAGATAGGCTCATTCTTGACGCCTTGTCACAGAAGGTTTCTGCATGCCGACATCTGGGTCGCCATTGTTGATTGTACTAGATAACTTTCTGCTCCTTTAAGGAGACAATGAATCAACCTCGTCAATGAACTGTTCATCTTTATTTAGCTGTCTTTCTTTCCAGGAAAAATGTGAAGCAAAATGTTCCCACTTATCTAGCCAGTTCTTTAAGGCGGGCGAGCTTTAAGAGAACAAGATTTTCAGTTTACAGGTGCATCCATCAACCACGTGTGAAGTTCGGATAGATTTGTGCCCCATCCATGGGACAGCTTCTTTGGCACCCATATTGCTACTTTGTTCTTTCTTGGAAAAGGAGGATGTATGCATGCACTCAGCTTTGAAGCACTTTGAAGTTGGGGGCATGGTCCCTTTGTTATCGGACGGGAGAAACCCTCGGGACTAACAATCTTTAGGGCCAATGGTCGCAAAGCAAACTAAGATCGCAGCTTGAAAAGTCATTTTTTCCTCTCTCCTGAGCCTCTTTTATGATACTCGGCAGATTATTAAGTGATTGGTTTACTATCTCCGGTTTTTAATCGATGACATTAGGACAACAATTTAGTTCATTTTTTAAGCTAAAAATGATGTCCTAATGACATCAATTGAAAACCGAAGGAAAGTAGTGATCAATTGAAAACAGAACACTTTCACTCCCTTCAAGCGCACCCAGCCATTCCATGCCACCGTGCAACCGGCCTCGTCATATAACCAAACCATTCCAGTAAGTAAACAAACATATCTAAGTAAAATATTCGAAGCCTACTGCTCTATCTATTTCACAATACTTGTGATTCTAGCTCTCGACATGTAAAACAAAAAGAAGTGAAAAAATTATAGTGCAGAGAAAATAAAGAGAAGAGATACTCCCTCTAATTTCATAATACAAGTCGTTTTAGACATTGACATGATCTTCAAAATACAACTTTGACTATTATTTTTTACTATAAGATATTTATAAAATATAGTTGAAATGCACTTTTATGAAAACCATATTTCCGTATGTCATTTTCACATTTCTAAACTTAATGCATAAAAAAATGTAGTCAAATTTTTTAAAAATATTTCAATATGCCACAACCAGTGCGGCCGTAAGCAACATCCACAACGCCGTGGGTGCCCGCCACACTGTTGCTTCCCCCTCTCCTCCCCCGCGCTCAAAGCTTGTTACTGTGGTGGCCCCTGCCCCGCCTCCACCCACCGCGCGCGACCACCACAAAGGCTCGCGCGGCCTCGTCGTGTCGCCCCGTGTCCACCTGCCGCCCTTCTACCTTTTTTGCGCTAAATCGTTAGCTCTAACGCTCCCGCTCTGTGTCTGCCCATCGTCGGCGACCGCCACCACGGGCCATGGCCGGCGGCGCCCCCGTCACCTCGCGTCCGTCAACTGTCCTCCTACCTCCTCCCTGCTAACTCAACGACTCTGAATCCCTCGCCCTAACTCCAGGGGCGGGCCC